>JARBWK010000008.1:14416106-14515935 GCA_030556195.1 Anolis apletophallus
GGAACTGGGAGTGTGCCGCCCCAAGGGGGCTTGAATATTTGTTTTGTGGGTACTTTCCATGTGGCTGTTTTTTGATGTTAGTTTCCCCCTTCGCCATGTTGTTTTAAGTCATGTGACCTTTAGGCTTGTCATGTGGCCCCAGGGTCTCTGGGTGATCCACCCTCGGGTCCGCCCCTTTGGAGAGGTTATATAAAGGGGCCTCGGCTTGCCTCGCTCTCTTCCAGCACCATCAGGACACAGAGCAAGTCTTAGAGCAGACGGCTCCAAAAGGGAACCGTTTTTACTGCTAGGTTAATCTACGTTTCCAACCAGGATTCCCAGTAACAGGAAGACCCGTCTTCAACAAGGACTGAGATTCTGGGGAGTGCTAAAGGACCCAGTTTGCCTGCACTCAGGAGACAACAGGACACCTTTGGACTTTGACGAGAGGTACCGCCTTTGATGTTACTTGACGATCGGGGCTGAAATCCCTTTTGACATTGCGACTAACCAAGCTTAAGCCATCAGTTTTATGCTGATTGTTCCAATAAATTTCTTTTAGCCCTCAGTTTGCGTCAACCATCCTTTTTGTTGAGGTCCACAGTGGCTTGTAGGTGGAAAGCCTAGCCATCCCATTTTCCCAGATTTGTGCTTTCCCTTTTAACCCTGGGAAGACGGAAAACCAGTCACTTCGAGGATGCCATCCATCCATCTTGCCCTTGGTCGGCCTCTCTTCCTTTTTTCCTTCCTTTCCCCCCAGCATCATTGTCTTCTCTAAGCTTTCCTGTCTTCTCATGATGTGGCCAAAGTACTTCATCTTTACCTCTAATATCCTTTCCTCCAGTGAGCAGTCGGGTTTTATTTCCTGAAGTATGGACTGGTTGGATCTTCTCGCGGTCCAAGACACTCTCAGAATTTTCCTCCAGCACCACAGTTCAAAAGCGTCTATCTTCCTTCGCTCAGCCTTCCTTATGGTCCAGCTCTCACATCCGTAGGTCACTACGGGGAATATCATTGATTTGACTATGCGGATCTTCGTTGCCAGTGTGATGTCTCTGCTCTTCACTATTTTATTGAGATTGGTCCTTGCTCTCCTCCCAAAAAGTAAACGTCTTCTGATTTCCTGGCTGCAGTCTGCATCTGCAGTAATCTTTGCACCTAGAAATACAAAGACTGTCACTACTTCCATGTTTTCTCCCTCTATTTGCCAGTTATTTTCATCTAAATTCCTAGCCTATATACCCATCTATTTGTTCCTCAAGTATCCTCATCCCCTCTGCAATCAATTCCAATTGAGGCAATATATCGTTGTCTACTTTTACTAGCTTTGTAGATGTAGCAACCCAGCCTCCGTTCCAGCCGGGGGGGGGGGGGTGCCACCCCGGGGGTTCCGATTGCTCTGGACCAAGATGGAGGGGATGCAGGGGCTGATGGGCATGCATCACCAACTGACAGTTTGCAATGGGATGACACCTGGCCTTCTGCTTATTCGGATGATGAAGGCCAGCTAGATTCCGGATCAGATTGCGAATATGAGAAACCGGGAGGCTTCGGTTCTCAGGAGCGCTTGTTGCCACCAGCTGCGGAGGAAGATATGGAAACCAAGTTGGAGGCACTTTCCCAGGAAGATAACGGAGCAGATGGCGCCGAACCTGCGAGGAGCTTCAACCGGAGTAGTAGTATTGTGGCTACCCGGAGAGATTGGAAGTGGAGCCTGGAGAGGCGCCGGTCTCACAAGGGTGGGAATTAAGTATACACTTTGTGGGAAAGTTCCTCAGTTTGGCGGCCACGTCATTACTGGACAGACGTATCGTTGGTCTGCTGCTCCCTGGAAGCCATCGTTTGGCTAGCCTTGCCAAGTACTGCCAAGAGATCTTGTTTCTTTCAAGAACTTTGGATTGCCTTGTTTGCCATGGACTAAGTTTGCTTTTGAACCATTCACTTTGTTTTATGGACCTTGCTTTTTGAGATTTCTTCGTTTTGGCTTGCTTTTGAAACCAATTGCTTTTTACCTTGGACTTATTGATTTCACTTCCTAATTGAACATTCTATCCTTTTCACCTGCTATCTTTTTGATTCAATAAATAGTTAATTGACATTGTCTGTGTGTGTGTGATTACGGGGTGGAGCTAGGGCCCGCGTTGTGACAGTAGATGAATGTTGCTACTTTGGTAATTAATAACTGGTTGGGATTAGAGAGGAGGAATATAGTTCTATTAGTCGGAGTCCAGTGGGATTTATTGAGTAAGAAAACTTCAAGTAGAAATTTTCTTTCTTTTTCATATAGTACACATTGGTGGAGGATATTATTTAGATCTTCCACCTCCTGGGCCCCACAGACACATGTTCTCTCTGTGTAAGGGATGGAATGGTAGCTACCATATCTAACCATTGATTCATTCTGTTCAAACCTTGCCCTTGTCAGAGCCACTCTTAGGTGCCTTGGTAGATTGGCCATCAGATAGGGGGCACGGCTGTAGATGGGATTCAGTGCCGCTAGCCATTTCAAAGAGCCTGCACTAGCGAGGCACGCAAGGTTCTCTTGGGCTTGAATGTCTAAAATTCTCTGTTTCACCTCTATTCTAACGTTGATGGTATTATTGCTCAAGGAGTCTGGGGTAGCCCACATGATCTTAGTGAGTGGATTAATTTATTTGCCCAAGTAGATTGGGCAGTGTTTTTGAGTTGTTCTTTTAGACAGCAGCGGGGGAGTCTGTAAACTTCAAGGTTTTTGATTTTGCTACCGTAGTTAAAGGTTCTGGCCAAAGCAAGGCCTTCTATTCGGTGCATCTCCGTCTCAACTCTGACTGCTGCTGGTGGTGTGCTTTTATTAACTCCCAACACCTGTCTTTGCCAGTTATCAATCAGTCTGGTTGCCATAATCTTGTTTTATTAAATTTTTATCTGCAACCCAGCATGTGCTGTTTCTTCTTTCATCTTGGTTAGAAGGCTCCTCAGCTCCTCCTCGCTTTCGGCCATCAAAGTGGTATCATCCACATATCTAAAGTAGTTGAGGTTCCTTCCAGGAATTTTATCCCCAGACTTGCATTCATCAAGCCCCACGCATTGCACTATGTGTTCTGCATACAAGTTGAATAGGTTGGGTGAGAGGATACAACCATGCCGTACGCCTTTCCCAATCTTGATCCAGTCTGTTGTTCCATGGTCAGTTCTTACTGTTGCTACGTGGTCATTATACAGATTCCTCAGGAGAGAGACAAGGTGATTTGGTATGCCCATACCACCAAGAAACAGCCACAATTTATTATGATCCACACAGTCAAAGGCTTTAGGATAGTCAGTTGGTCTGACCTCTCTGCCACGACCATCCCGTCTTGGGTGTCTCTTCATGGTTTTGCTCGTGGCATCATTGAGGTGCTCAAGCTCCAGCACCGTGACAAGGCAGCGATCCTTTGCTGGAGTAAGAGTCCAATATCACGCTGAAAATAGGAGGGAGTGTTGTCTGACAATTTCTTCAATTAAGTCTTATCACTCATCTGGATTTCACTCCTCTCAACCATCTGCCAACATGTAGGCTTTACTTTCACACTTCAAATTCTTCTCTCAAAGGTCAGTGAGGAGCTGTGTTAAAGGTTACTGCAAAGCAATGGGATTCTTTCAGCTAGGGACATTGATCTACTACGAGCCCAGCAGAGGCAAAGATCAGCCAGCCAATCTTGGTGGAGATGTCTTCATCAGAAATAATTTTAATGCTCCAGAGCTGATCCAATGCATCTTGACATATAACTGAGTAATTAACTGACTTCTTTCTTGCATTCTCACTTTTTTCTGCAAATATCACTAGCAGAGCACATGTTTTACACGAAGGAGACAGGGATCTAAACAAACTGCCGTTCCCTGCACCCATATTAGCTCTTATTTGAGTATTTTAACCTTGCATGAAACATTAATGAATTCAAGTGATGTCTGCATCCAAGCCGCCTGTCAGTCTTGCAGGAAATGTTCAGGAAGGAATCAAAGTAGCCCAGAGACTGATGATTACATTATCATTGAAGCATCTCAAAATATCCGTTCTGACAGCTTCGCCGTGCTGATCCTTTGCGGTCAAGCTCTAAAGCCTTATCTTTCCCTCATCTCTTATCAGTTGTGAATTAAAGGTTCCAACCCAAACTCTCAGTATCGCGAGAGACACTAAAGTAGGGCATGGGTGCGAGCCTAGAGAGAGTAAAAGTAAAAGCAAGCAAGAGGGATGGGTATGGATGTAAGGAAAGCATTTCACTTACTGATCCAAGTGTATTGCACTGTATGAGCAGTAAGAGGTTTCTGAGGAAATTACACAAATAATCATATATGGAACCTCCTAAATAAAGCCAAAAGAAGTTATAAAGGAACTTGGGGTGGCTCAAAAGGCACTACAAGTGTGGTATATAACATATACAGTAATTGAGTATTATTTGTTGTTTAGTATATTGTGTTTTTATTTAGTTTTTATTTTATTGTACTCTGTTGTTCGGGCTTGGCCTCATGTAAGCCGCCCCGAGTCCCCGTTGGGGAAGATGGTGGCGGGGTATAAATAAAGATTATTATTATTATTAAAACAATATTACACAAAAGTTATAAAAACAATCACTATTAACACATAAAATAAAAACTCAAGTTTAAAATGCAGATCGTCTGTAGTTAACACTAGTTGCCTTCAAATCACAACTAAACTGCCAACCTCATATGGGCCCATTTCAGCCTACTCAAGACCAAAAGTTTTTAGGCCTTATCGGAAGGGGTCAAGGATGGGGTGGGTAACCTAATCTCTTTTGGGATAGTATTTCAGAGCCAAGGAGCCATCACAGAGAAGGCCTTCTCTATCCTCCCCACCAACCTGGCTTGAGACGGTGGTGGGGTCAAGAGAAGGGTCTCCCTTGCTGATCTCAAAGCCCACACAAGTTCATAGAAAGAGATGTGGTCTCAAAGATAGGTTGGACCCAAAGCGTATAGGGCTTTGCAGGTAATAACCTGCACCTTGAATTGAGCCTGAAAAATTATCGGAAGCCAGTGAAATTGCTTGAGTAGGGAATGTGGCGCAGCTGGCTAAGTGTCAGCTGCATAAGATCTCTCTGACCAATAGGTCATGAGTTCGAGGTCTGCCCAGGTCGAGGTGGGTGCTTGACCTTTAAGTGTAGCCTGCTGTCGACCTTTGCAGCCTGAAAGACAGTTGCATCTGTCAAGTAGGAGATAAAGGTACCACATTAAGAGGGGAGGCAAATTTTGACTGAATTATGAGGCCATTAAAGAACTCCAGGAACGCTGAGGAATGCAGAAGGAACAACAAGGGACGCTGGGAACGCTGAGAGATGAGGAGTGTGTCAGCTCCCCCTGGTGGCCAGAGTTTGCCTCTGTTCGTCTATATGTGTGTATGTGGAAATGACAGGGATTGTCTGCTAAGCATGTGTACCTGTAATCCGCTCTGAGTCCCCTTCGGGGTGAGAAGAGCAGAATATAAATAAAGTGTATTATTACTATTATTAGTAGTAGTAGTATGTTCCCTATAGCTAGCTCCAGTTAGTAATCTGGCAGTTGACGTTTGTACTAACTGCAGTTTCTGAACCGTCTTCAAAGACAGCCCCACATAGAGTGCAGTACAGTAGTTGATTCTGGATGTAAGTAAGGCACAGAGCACCATGGCCAAGTCAGGCTGTTTGAGGTACCACCGGTACCTGAGCTTCAAGTGTCAATGATGAGTCCAGGAGGACACAGAGACTGTGAACCTGTTTCCTCTGGAGAAGTGTAACCCCGTTGAGCACAGGTAGCCAACCTATACCCCGATCGGCCTCACGACTGACCAGGAGGACCTCTGTCTTGTCTGGATTAAGTCTCAGTTTGTTGGCCTTCACCCAGTCCCTACCAATCCATGCAGCAAACAAACAAGACCCAATCTCCATACAGATTGTGGGAGACAGACCTTCCTTCAATGCTAAAGACATTGATGCCTAAGAGCTTCTAAGGCAGGTCTGGGCAAACTTTGGCCCTCCAGGTGTTTTGGACTCCGACTCCCACAATTCCTAACAGCCTACCGGCTGTTAGGAATTGGGAGTTGGAGTCCAAAACACCTGGAGGGCCAAAGTTTGGCCAGGCCTGTTCTAAGGAAACCACTCCTTCTGACACATATTCAATTTCTCCATTTCAGGCAATGTCTTAGTATTCTCTTCCTTTTAAAATCCACAAGGTAATATAAAGAAAGCCATGGGATAGACTTCCTCCAATCCTAATACTGCTCATAGGACCCTCCGCTCTTATTGAATCTTGCAGAGAGACAACACCACTCTCCCCTTAACAAATCTTATTGACCTAAAATATTTAATGTGGTAAAATGAAGCATTAATTAAACCTATGGAGTTCAGCCACATGGGATGGTGGATCTAATTACTCAACAATTCAGTGCATTCACTATCATTTTCCTCTCCAACATGTGATCTAAATAGATCTGTAGCTGTGGGAAAAAATGCAAGAATAATATTATACCCAAACTTTGACATAAAATGATCAATGTGCCTCTATTAAACATGTTTTGACTCAGTAAAGATTAATGCTGCCTGATCTCCTAAACATTGTATGTGCATTTCCTCCCTGTCATATTGGATTTACCTTTCAGTTTGGACCAATTATTTTACTAACCAGTTGGCAAGCTCATTGTAACTTATGGGAGCAAAATGTAGTTAGGAACTAAGTCGAAATGGGTGGATATAATCTCATTATACTTACCTCCAGGACTCAAAATGAGTGGGAAATATTCGTGGAAGAGGTAAGAATGAACACATATACAAGTCCACAAAGTGCTGCTGATCTCCTAATCTTTCTTACACTACTAGCTTGTGTACCCCGGCGTTGCCTGGGTTATTAGAAGAAGTCATGCTTTTATTTTACAAAACACGTAAGGTTGTGGAGGTACTACAACTCACACCATGCCAGACGACCTCTCAGAAACTCCATCAATACTTAAAGTTTGTCATGTTGGGTAAGTTTGCTCTAGATGCAGCATTGGAGGGGTTCAGTTGCAGGATGAATTCCAACTTCCACCATGGTGGGTCTGTTCCATCAAGTTAGGTCCAGGTCCATCATTGGTGGGGTGTAGAGTGCTCTTCGGTTGCAGGCCAACTATAAATCCCAGTACCTACAACTAACAACCCAAATCCACCAGTATTTAAATTTTGGCTTATCGGGTATGCGTGCCGAATGCATGTGAACTCTCTGGATGTAGGTGAACTATAATTCCTATAACTCAAGGTGAATTTCCCGCCAAGCCCTCCTGTATTTTTGTTGGTTATGGGGGTTCTGTGTGCCATGTTAGACACACAAAACCCCCAAGGAAATGGGAAATTATTGTTTCTATTCAATGTTTGATGTTTTGTCTTATGTCTTTTATAACAGGCTGTGTTTTTATTGTTAAGTTATAATTTGTGTTTATATATTGGGTTGTTTACATTTTGTTAGTATGGATGTATTGTTGTTGTATTCGGGCATTGAATGTTTGCCTTTTATGTTTGGAATCTGCCCCGAGTCCCTTCGGGGAGATAGAGTTATTTTTATTATTATTATTGTTATTATTGTTATTGCTGTTATTATTATTAGGTTCAGGGTCATCGTTGGTGGAGACCAGAGTGCTCTTTGATTGCAGGTGAACTATAAATTCCAGTACCTACTATGGCTATAATTCAGGGTGATTTTCTCCCAAACCTCTCCAGTATTTTTTTTTTTGCTTATGGGGGTTCTGTGTGCCAAATGTGGTCCAGGCCCATTGTTAGTGGGGGTCACAGTGCCCTGACTTGATACAGGGTGAACTACAACTTCCACCATGTGGAGTCAATCTCCTAAACTCCTCCAGTATGTTTAGCTACAGCTCAGTTCTGCTCTGTTTGTGCTTTGGTTGCACTTTTCCTACATGGCAGGGTGTTGGACTAGATGGCCCATGCAGTCTCTTCCAACTCCACTATTCTATTCTATTCGTCAAATTGGAAAACAATTTTGAAATCTAGGTAGTGAAAACTAAGTATGTCACCAAAAAATCACGCGAGTTATGACTTGGTTCTCTTAACTGAGAAGCCACAAGGTTTTCAGTCTAAAAGCCATTCCTGTAATTTTGGTATCTGAACAGAGACGTAAAATTAAAAAGCAACACTACAAGACTAAGTAAAATAGAAAATGTTAATACTTACAATTACATCGAATTTGGAATAAATATCTACAACTTTTCCTGCAAAGAAAAAAAAAATCACGTGACAGCCAATATCTGACAAACTAAATACATTTTTTCCAGTCTTAACTATGGTACATAATAGTGGAAAAATAAATAGTGATTATGATTTTGTTGACATATATAGTACTATATGTGAACGCCCTGTTTTTTTGTTTTGTTTTGTTTTTTTGTGTCAGAAGCGACTTGAGAAACTGCAAGTCGCTTTTGGTGTGGAGAGAATTGGCCACCTGCAGGGACGTTGTCCATGGGATGGCTGGATGATTACCATCCTGTGGGAGGCTTCTCTCATGTCCCTGCATGAGAAGCTAGAGCTCAACAGACAGGAGCTTATCTCGCTCCCCGTATTCGAACCGCCAGTCTGTCAGTCGACCAGTCCTGCCAGAACAAGGGTTTAACCCATTGTGAGACTGGAAGCTTCTGTGCCCTGGTAGTGCAGCGGGTTTAACTGCTGAGCTGCTGAACTTGCTGACCGAAAAGGTTGCAGGTTCGAATCTGGGGAGTGGAGTGAGCTCCCACTGTTAGCCCCAGCTTGTCAACCTAGCAATTCGAAAGCATGCAAAAGGTGAGTAGATCAATCGGTACCGCTTCTGCGGGAAAGTAACAGTGCTACATGTAGTCATGCTGGCCACATGACCTTGGAGGCGTCTAGGGACAACACCGGCCCTTTGGCTTAGAAATGGAGATGAGCATTACCCCTAGAGTTGGACTTAATGTCAAGGGGAAACCTTTACCTTTAATAGCATATCACTATTCTAGCTCACGATATTGCATCTGTTATCAGAATATGATTAAAGCTGCAATAGGTGCAAGCAGATGGACTGTCTGAATCTTGAAGCTCAGTTATTCTGAACCCAGAAACAGTACTTTTAGTTTCTCCCTCCTGTTCGTTCAATCTGGTAGGAATCACAATTAAAACAATATTTCCTCCCTCCCATTTTCTGTGCATCTTGTGACATATCTTCTAACAAAGTTAAATAGGAAAGTTTTTCAATGAGTGAGTTCCGAATTTCAAGTTACACAACGTAACCTCATCATTTTACGGTCCCCTTCTTCTACCAATTTACAAAATTTACGATGTTCAATTCTCTATTGCACATTCACATTCCTTCCCCTTGAAATTTGTTCTGCCCCAATCTCTCGGCATTACTTCGCCAAAAGCACAGCAGAAAGTCTCCTTGGGTGATGTTGTTTCCAAGTTGCGGTTCTTTCTGCGTTGTCATTTCTCTTCGAGACCCGTTCGGCGTGTCTTCTCGAAAGAGGCCGCAGCATTGTGGATAGTGCGTCTCCATGTCTCCTGATGTGAGGCCAGGGTGGACCATTGTTGTTGATCAATCTGGCCAAGCCTGAGATGTTGTTTCAGGGAGTCCTTATATCTCTTTTTTGGAGCGCCTCTCTTGCGCTGACCCGTGGCGAGTTCACCATAGAGTAGTATCTTTGGGAAGCAGTGGTCCTCCATCCTAGAGACGTGTCCTGCCCAGCGCAGATGTGTTCTCAAGAGCATGGCCTCAATGCTGGTAATCTCTGCTTGTTCAAGGACAACAACATTCGTCACATTGTCGGTCCAGTGTATATTTAGGATTGTGCGAAGACAGTGCTGATGAAAGCGTTCAAGGAGTCGTAGGTGTTGGCGATAGATGACCCATGTTTCAGACCCATATAGGAGAATAGACAGTACGATAGCTCTGTCTAGTGAAGTCCTAAATCCATTTTAGGAAAGCTCGGGGGCCACAGCTTCCTGCCATATGTTTCCAATCCATTATTTTTTTAAAAAGAGAGTTTTTGGATTGCAGAGGGACAAACGTGCTTCTGCATATTATTTTGTCATACATCACGCAGCTCTTTTCCCAATTCAAGGCCTTCACTTAAAACGGAATCAACTAGAATGTCACTTCAGCATCATTTTACATAATTTTGTGCATGAAACAAACTTTGGGCACAGAAAATGGGAGAAAAGTAGCAGGAAAACGAAAGGACTGCAGAAACGTAGTATTTATTTATCATATCAGGAGTGAACCAAGGGTACAGTTGTGATGTATTTGAGAAAATACTAAGTTTAAAAACTTGGCATGCGATGAAATGTCCTTTGACCAGTAGCTGACCCCTTGGGAGTGTCTCCGGTGTTGCTATAAGAAGGTCCTCCATTGTGCATGTGGCAGGGCTCAGACTGCATTATAATAGGTGGTCTGTGGCTTGTTCTTCTCCATACTTGCAAGTCGTGGACTCCACTTTGGGGTCCCATTTCTTAAGGTTGGCTCTGCGTCTCATGGTGCCAGAACGCAGTCTGTTCAGTGCCTTCCAAGTTGCCCAGTCTTCTGTGTGCCCAGGAGGGAGTCTCTCATTTGATATCAGCCATGGATTGAGGTGCTGGGTTTTAGCCTGCCACTTTTGGACTCTTGCTTGCTGAGGTGTTCCTGTGAGTGTCTCTGTAGATCTTAGAAAACTATTTCTTGATTTAAGGCGTTGGCATGCTGGCTGATATCCAAACAGGGGATGGGACAGATATGTCACTGCCTATGAACCATCTAGGATGCTAAGATCTTCCGGGGAGTCCCTGCTCTCGGTCCCACCATCATTGCAAACGCGTCTGGTGGGTACGAGAGACAGGGCCTTTTCCGTTGTGGCCCCTCAGCTATGGAATTCTCTCCCAAACGAGGATAGATCTGCCCCCTCCCTCTTGTCCTTCAGGAGGCTAGGAAAGACCTGGCTTTGGAACGAAGCGTTCCCAGAAGAAGGCTGAGATATAGACCAAATGAATGAGCACAGTTATAGATGGAGTTGAACTTGTGTTTAGTCGGCGATTTGGCTTTTATGTATTTTATTCCTATGCATTTTAATCATGTATTGTTACTAGATGTTTTACATTTTATTGTAGCATTGATTTTTTTTCTGTAAGCCGGTTTGAGTCCCTCAATGGAGGTGAGAAGATCGGGGTACAAAAGTTTTCAATAATAATAATAATAATAATAATAATAATAGGTCCTTTCATTACTGGCTGCTAATTCCTGGTGGATGTCAGGTGGTACAATACCAGCTAGACAGTGTAATTTCTCCAGTGGTGTAGGGCACAGGCAACCTGTGAAAATGCAGCATGTCTCATTAAGAGCCACATCCACTGTTTTAGCGTGGTGAGATATGTTCCACACTGGGCATGCGTACTCAGCAGCAGAGCAGCAAAGCACAAGGGCAGATGTCTTCACTGTGTCTGTTTGTGATCCCCAGGATGTGCCAGTCAGCTCTCGTATGATATTAATTCTAGTGCCCACTTTTTGATTGATATTCAAGCAGTGCTTCTTGTAAGTCAGAGCATGGTCCAGAGTGACTCCCAGGTATTTGGGTGTGCTGCAATGCTCCAGTGGGATTCCTTCCCAAGTAATCCTCAGAGCTTGAGATGCGTGTCTGTGAGATGCTCATCTCCAGAAGCGACCAGAAGAGACGCAGTAAAAGCTCAGATAAGGGAAGCTTGTGCAAAGCAGGAGCAATTCCACCGCACTGAAGCCCAAGACTGGAATCATATAATCAAACCTAGGTACCACAAAGTCTAATGAGGTTATCCCTGTGGGGAAAGGGCCTTTGTACTTTCAATTATCATTTAAAACTAATAGCACATGCACACATTCATCTTGCGCAACAAATGACCGGAAGCTAAGAAGCCATTTACAATATTGCAGGATCCTGGAAATGTCAATAACTGAGGCAGACTGATTATTAGGCAGAGACTTTCCGAATAAATGATGGCATATTTGAAAAGATGTGCCTTCCGCTATCTTTTTCATATTTAATAAGACTAACAACGTTTAGTCTGTATCACAGAACATCATTAGCAAAATAAATACTTGGCTTCTGCATAATATAATGTCTGTTACTGTATTTGTTCTGAATGGGCCCCCTGGTGGCGCAGCGGGTTAAACCGCTGAGCTGCTGAACTTGCTGATTGAAAGGTTGGTGGTTCTAATCCGGGGAGCGGGGTGACCTCCTGCTGTTAGACTCAGCTTCTGCCAACTTAGAAGTTTGAAAACATGCAAATTTGAGTAGATCCATAGGTACTGCCTTGGTGTGAAGGAAACGGCACTCCATGCAGTCATGCTGGCCACATGACCTTGGAGATGTCTACGGACACTGCCATCTATTCAGCTTAGAAATGGAGATGAGCCCCGAGTCAGACACGGCCAGACTTAATGTCAGAAATTATTGTTCGATGCCTTCTTTAATTGTTTCTCTTTAGGGACTCCCTTGAGTCCCAAACAAATTTAATAAATAAGTAAATAAATTCTTAATACACACCTGATTCATCCACAACAGGTAGTGCTGATATCCTTCTATCTACAAATATATTCAAAGCTTTAATGATAGGAGTGTCCGGGTGTATAAAGGCGATATTATCGTAGGTTCCTATCCCAAGTTCATCCAGATTTTTCTTCATAAAGGCAGGTTTTGGCATTTCTGACACCTACAATTTACATAATAATAACAACAAAATAAACACTCTTGACAGGAACATGTTACATTTGCAAAGCTATATCGCCAACACACTTTTCAATGACATCACAAAAATTGCTAAGTCTTTAAATGGATACTATGCATTAAAAGTCTGGGTTGCTGTGAGTTTTCTGGGCTGTACGGCTATGTTCCAGAAGCATTCTCTCCTGACATTTCACCCACATCAAAACATCCAGGCGTCCCCTGGGCAACATCTTTGCAGACGTCCAATTCTCTCACACCAGAAGCGACTTGCAGTTTCTCAAGTTGTTCCTGACACATTAAAAAACCCTACATCTATGGCAGGCATCCTCAGAGGTTGTGAGGTCTGTTGGAAACTAGGCAAGTGGGTTTTATATTCCCCCAGGCCGGAAACAGGCTGGCTTTGAAGCTGCAAGGCCATTCCATGCTAATCAAGGTGGCCAATTGCAACGTTCACACTTGCCTCCAACATACAATAAATCTTTCTCCCATTCTGGACGTTCCACAGATATATAAACCCCATTTGGCTAGTTTCCAACAGACCTCACAACCTCCGAGGATTCCTGCCATAGATGTGGGTGAAACTTCAGGAAAGAATGCTTCTGGAACAGCCCGGAAATTTACAGCAACCCAGTGATTCCTTTCATGAAAGCAACATGAAAGCCTTCAACAACATATTAAAGTCTACTAAATATTCAAACTTGAACTATCGTATCTAATGCCAGGTATCTTATATGTAATCACAATAATATTACAGAGTACTGTATGTAAAGCTACTAACTACTTATAGACAGGCAAAACATGTAATGTTTTAGTTTTCCTGCGTGCTTACGAGGGCGGGTCAATAAGTCCGTGACTTTTTCAATTTCCCGCCTCTTAACTGAAAGGGCAACACTGTTCCTGTCAACAGGCATCTGTCAGTTGACTCCTGTCAAAATTTGAACAAGCTGCGTCATTTAGTTTATGTTTGTCAGCCATTGATAGCAGACTACCGCATAATTTGAGGAGAAAATGGAAAAAAGTGAATTTCGTTTCTCATTAAGCACTATTTTTTGCGGAAAAAACCCATCACTCAAACCAAGGCTAAGCTTGATAAATACTATGGGGACTCTGCACCATCAATTTCAATGGTAAAAAAGTGGTTTACTGAATTTTATTGTGGCCGTACAAGCACGGAAGAAGCCGAACGTTCTGGACGCCCAGTTGAGGACTCTACACCCGAAACTATTGAACACATTCACAATATGGTGTTGGCAGATCAGAGATTGAAAGTGCAAGAGATTGTGGAAGCCATAGGCATCTCACATGGCTCAGTGGTTTCAATTTTTAATGATCATTTGGGTATGAGAAACCTTTCCGCAAGATGGGTGCCGCATTTGCTCACAATCAACCACAATGCAAGGGTGCACACATGTGCAGTTTCCATGGCAAAAATCCATGAATTTGTATATGAATTGTTCCCTCATCTGCCCTATTCTCCGGATTTAGCCCCAAGTGACTATTTCTTGTTTCCAAACCTGAAGAAATGGCTCGGCGGAAAGAGATTTGACTCCAACGGTGAAATCATCTCACAAACAAATACCTATTTTGATGACCTCCACAAATCTTATATTTGGAAGGGATAAAAAAATGGAGAAACTTTGGACAAAGTGTATAGAGCTCAAAGGAAAAATAAAATGTTGAAAAATAAAATGATTTTTTATCCAAAAACCTGTGTTTCATTCAAAACGTCACAGACTTATTGACCCGCCCTCATATTATAGCAGTAGCATGGCAATTAATCTGGAATGAGCTCAACAGCAAATCAATTTACTTACAAAAAGCTGGAGAAACTTGAGTATTCTTTTATGGGTAAGGATATAAAGTGCATTTCCACTCACAGGATCAATAACAGGCAGTCTGTGGATTTTGTTTTTGATCAGTGAATACACAGCATCATAAAGGCTGGAGAGAAAAGTGGTTCATCTATTAGTATATTCTGCAATGAAAAAGAAGACGCTTACCACTCCACATTCAATCCTTATCCCTATAGAATAATTCTCCCCACTACTAGAAGGCCGAACCATATGACTCTCTTCCGTGAATCTCTCCCTTACAAAAGTACAAATGTACAAAAGTACAAACCTCACTGGGAATGTAGCGCACCTGGCTAAGTGTCAGCTGGATAAGATCTCTCATGAGTTCGAGGCCTGCCCGGGTCGAGGTGGGTTCTCTACCTTAAGTGTAGCCTGCTGTCGACCTTTGCAGCCCGAAAGACAGTTACACTTGTCAAGTAGGAGATAAAGGTACCACATTAAAGTGGAGAGGCAAATTTTGACTGATTTATGAGGCCATTAAACAGAACCCAGGAATCGCTGAGAAATGCGGAAAGAACAACAAGGGACACTGGAAAAACGCTGAGAGATGAGGAGTGCGTGAGCTCCCCCTGGTGGCCAGAAAGTTTGCCTCTGTTCATCTATATGTGTGTAATATGTCAAAAATGTATGTACTGTACCGTACTGTGATAAACGTCACATGTTTATATGTCACATGTTAAACTGCAGGGATCCGCTCTGAATCCCCTTCGGGGTGAGAAGTGCGGAATATAAATAAAGTAAATCAGTGATTTTCAATCAGTGTGCCGCGGAACACTAGTGTGCCGTGAGAGAACATCAGGTGTGCCGTGGGAAATTATTTTCAAACTTCATTCATATATAAACTATAAGGCGCATCTGTTCCTTTAAGAAAAGGAACCATAGCACTCTCGCGTCACCTAAGAAGTGACGCGAGAGTGTTTTGGTTGCGCCATCTTGGATTCGCTCAGTAAACAAAGTTAGAGTTAGTGCTGCAGATGCGTGTCAAGTGACAGTGGCAATTTGGGATCGCAGAAGACAAGCGAGTGACAGTGATGGAGAAGTTTTTGAGAAGGGAAAATGCAAATGCCGAACAAGGCCCTGGACAAAATTATGACACAGATGAAGGCCCTAATATGAGTGGTGGACAAAAGAAAAAAGGAAAGACGGTGAGCTCGAGGCAATACAGCGAAAGCTATCTTTCATTTGGATTCACTTTCACCAGGGATGCGACAGCACCGACTCCGCTGTGCTTGGTGTGTGGTGAGAAGCTGTCCAATAGCGCCATGGTGCCAAGCAAGCTTAAACGCCATCTCCAAACGAAACATATCTCTGTGAGATGAGCTTCTCAAGCTTGACTGCGATAAAAACTAAAAACAGAGAGATACTGACAGCTGTTGAGCAAGAGCTTCGTCTGTGTCTTTCTACCATTCCTGCCAGGATATCTATTTTGTGTTCATCGAAACAGGCCCAGATTTCACACTAAGTGTATAAATACATTTTAAAACATATTAACTATATGTATTGCTGTGTTAGAGTGTCATTTTGTGTCATTTTGGTTGGTGGTGTGTCCCAGGATTTTGTAAATGTAAAAAATGTGCTGCGGCTCAAAAAAGATTGAAAATCACTGAAGTAAATAATAAATAAATAATTTTTTAATGTTTTAAAATTTTTATCTTTTAACACGTGGCCCGCTCATTGATGGAATGATTTTATTCTGTTGTATTATTTTATATTGTCGAGTGTATTTTATGAGTTATTTGCTTCATTATGTTGCTGTTTTGTTTTGCATTATTTTATGTATGCTGTGCTGGGCTTGGCATCATGTAAGCCGCCCCGAGTCCCTGTTGGGGAGATGGTGGCGGGGTATAAATAAAGTTTATTATTTATTATCCTTTCAAAATAATTTTTAACATGTAAGCCTGAATCCTGTTGGCAGTGCCAACTGAGTAAACAGGATTCATCAAAGTGCCGACTTTCCAATACTTGATTCATCGAAGGGGCTTTAAGCCAGTGGTTCTCAACCTTCCTAATGCCGTGACCCCTTAATACGGTTCCTCATGTTGTGGTGACCCCCAACCATAACATTATTTTGTTGCTACTTCATAACTGTAATTTTCCTCCTGTTATGAACTATGTTCATATCTGACATGCAGGATGAATTTTCATTCACTGGACCAAATTTGGCACAAATACCCAATATGCCTGAATTTGAATACTGGTGGGATGGGGGGGAGGGTTGATTTTATCATTTGGGAGTTGTAGTTGCTGGGATTTAGAGTTCACCTACAGTCAAAGAGCAGTCTGAACTCCACCAATGATGGAATTTAACCAAATGTGGCACACAGGACTCCCATGACCAAGATAAAATACTGGAAGGGTTTGGTGGACATTGACCTTGAGTTTTGGAGTTGTAGTACACTTACATCCATAGAGCACTATGGACTCAAACAATGATGGATCTGGACCAAACTTGGCACAGATACTCAATATGCCCAAATATCAACAGTGGTGGAGTTTGGGGAAAATAGACCTTGACATTTGGGAGTTGTAGTTGCTGGGATTTATAGTTCGCCTACAATCAAAGAGCATTCTGAACCCTCCCCCCCACAACAGTAGAGTTGGGCCAAACTTCCCACACAGAACCCCATGACCAACAGAAAATAGTGTTTTCTGATGGTCTTTGGAGACCCCTCTGACACCCCCCCATGACCCCCTCCCCGGATCCCGACCCCCAGGTCGAGAAACACTGCTCTAGGCCATAATGTTGGATAGCAATTTGAAACGGAACTAGAAGATGCAGACTTTGATTTTGCAGTTATTAGACAAGCAACGGTACCATTTAATATCAATGTAGGATCAAAACAAGAGCAAGAAAATACTACTAGAGACAATAATCCCAAAATAGCTTTTTTACCTCTTGAAAGGGTTGACATGAAAAAAACGACTAATTATGGCACTTTATCCTGGTGTAGATACAAACTTGGTCTATACTGGGTTGAGAATCAAGTAGCTTTCCAGATGTTGTTGAATTACACTATATAACAAAATTTGAAAAATGTTCTGTTCCTGGTTTGAATGTGTTATTTCCTGTTTAATTGTGTGGCACTTACTTCGAAAGTCATTGTTATACTCCGGAAACTTTGTTTTTGTGACTGCCACAAACTATGTTGAATTGGTTGAGACTTGTATGAGGTACTCATTGAAAAACTATAGCAAAATGTGCAGCAGGTTGTCCCCTCAAAACAACATTTTGGCAGTTTAATTAACCTTTTTCCATGTTTTTATGATGGACCGAATGAGGAAATGACATTTATAACTCAGGAACAAAAATAGTGTTACAAAGTGTTGTTGTTGTTATTGTTTGTTGAACTACAACTCCCAGAAACCCAAGGAGCTGCAGTTCAACAATTCTTGCTCCTGATCAATAAAAATTATGTCAAAAAATCATCAATGCAGAGAGCAACACATATAGAATGGAGGCAGGAAAAAGCCTATAGAAAGTTAACGCCAGCCATATCTTCAGCGCATTCAAGAAAGTAAAGCAGGAGGTCTCAAAATGTGTCATGAGGACTCTCGCCAGGACGGAGAGCAAAATCATAGAATCTGAGAATTGGAAGAGACCTTGTGGGCCATCCAATCCAACCCCATTCTGCCAATAAGAAGGAAAATCGCATTCAAAGCACCCCTGACAGATGGCCATCCAACCTCTGTTTAACAGCCTCCAAAGAAGGAGGCTCCACCACACTCTGGGGCAGAGAGTTCCACTGCTAAACAGCTCTCATAATCAGGAAGTTCTTCCAGGTAGGATCTCCTTTCCTGTATTTTGAAGCCATTGTTCCATGTCCTAGTCTCCAGGGCAGCATAAAACAAGCTTGCTTCCTCCTCCCTATTACTTTCCCTCACATCTTATATACATGGCCGTCATATCTCCTCTCAGCCTTCTCTTCTGCAGGCTAAATATTCCCCGCTCCTCATAGGGCTTGTTCTCCAGTCCCTTGATCATTTTAGTCACCTTCCTCTGGACACATTCCAGCTCAGAGTCACCATCTCCCTTCAATTGTAATGCCCGGAATTGGACACAGTGTGATTCCAGGTGTGGTCTGACCAAGGCAGAATAGAGGGGGAGCATGACTTCCCTGGATCTAGACACTAGACTCCAATTTATGCAGCCCAAAATAGCATTGGTGGTTTTTTTTGCAGCATGACATTTTTGGCACATGTTCACCTTCCTTTCCACAAGGACTCCAAGATCTTTTTCACATCGTCCCCCATTCTTATCTTTCAATTTCAATTTTTCTGCCCATGTGGAGTATTTTGCATTTGTCTCTGTTGAACTTCATTTTGTTAGTCTTAGCCGATCATCTCTCTAATCTGTTTAGTTTTGAATTCTGCTCCTGTCTTCTGGATTATTGACTATCCCTCCCAATTTTGTGTCTTTTGCAAACTTGATGATCAAATGTGCTTAAACAACCCACCCACCCAGTTTTCTGATAAATCTAGGCCTGGTCAATCATGGTTCTAAATGATTCTAAAGTACTTACAAAACTAAAATTCTAGTGGTGAAAACTAGGTGGCGCTGGTGCTTTGCTTCTCTCGGCATTACTTCGCGAACGAAGATTCAGGAAGGACTCATCCCACGCTTTTTACAAGCGCGTTGATGACTAAAAAGGCCAATCTGAGATAGGCAAGTCCGGTTGCAGAAAGCACAGCAGAAAGTCTTCTTGGGTAATGTTGTTTCCAAGTTGCGGTTCTTTCTGCGTTGTCGTTTCTCTTCGAGACCCATTCGGCGTGTCTTCTCGAAAGAGGCCGCAGCATTGTGGATAGTGCTTCTCCATGTCTCCCGATGTGAGGCCAGGGTAGACCATTGTTGGTGATCAATCTGGCCGAGCCTGAGATGTTGTTTCAGGGAGTCCTTATATCTCTTTTGGGGGCGCCTCTCTTGCGCTGACCCGTGGCGAGTTCACCATAGAGTAGTATCTTTGGGAGGCGGTGGTCCTCCATCCTAGAGACGTGCCCTGCCCAGTTCTGGTGGTGAACATTTCAGAACTCTAACAAAACTTTCAAAATTTTGTTATAAATGGCAGTTCCTAATTGGTTCTGTCTTAAAAATTGCCAATAATGAAATAATAATGAAGTTTTGAAAGTTTTGTTAGAGTTCTGAAATGTTCACCACCAGAACTTTAGCAACACTGTAGAAGAAAAGCACCAGCGCCACCTAGTGTTCACCAACAGAACTTTAGTTTTGTAAGTACTTTAGAACCATTTAGAACCATGATTGACCAGGCCTAATAAAGATATTAAGACAATTTACATTAAAATAAATTTAGAGGGGGAAAAACAACAGTAAAACACAACTTACCTTGCATCTGGTGAAATATTCACTAAAGGCTTAAAGGTTTCTTGCAAATAAAGCTCTGTGTGATTAAACAGAGTGAATGTTTTCGTAAAGCAATAAAAACAATATTTTTCGAAGAATACGTTGCAAGGTAATGACAATTTCTTTGCATTATAACACAAATATTGTTAAACGATCACAAAGGGAGTGGTGGTTTCCATGATGCTCCCACTGCTGGTAACACAGCACTGAGCACTGCGTAGACTCTCTCTGAGTGCATTTACTGCAAAATTGATGCAGTTTGATACCCCTTTAACTGCCATGGCTCACTGCTATAAAATCATGGGAGTCATGGTTTTACAAGCTCTCTAATATTTGCTGCCAATAAGTGTTGGTCTTCTACTAGACTACAAAACTCACAATTCCATAGCTTCCAGCCATGGCAGTTAAAGAGGGGTCACACTACATTTATGCAAATATAATAAATAATAAAACCTTATTTACTGTATATACTAGAGTATAAGCCTAGTTTTTCAATCCCTTTTTAGGCTGTAAAAGCTCCCCTCGGCTTATACTTGAGGCAGAGTTATTTATTATTTTACTCTGTTATTAGTATTATTTTATTACATTTATTATGTTACTCTATTTGTTATAATTCATTATTTTACTCTCTTATTATTTTTCTGTACTTATTGTTTTAATACATTTATTATTTTACTCTTATTATGATTACATTCATTATTTTACTCTCTTTATTACTTTTGGAAGGATACGTAAACACATTTACATTGAGGAAGGTGAGAATAATGGTTTCATCAGAGTTGTACAGTCTTATCTTAAATTACAGTTTCATGTAAATATTCAAAAGCATAGACTTTGAGAATAAGGAAGAATTCTGGGAAAAATTAATGGTAAAAAGAAGCAAAAACATTACCATGCTATATAACAAATTACTGGAGTGGGAGACGGAGACAGAGATAGTCAAAAGCTGTATGATAAATTGGGCTAAAAATATAGGACACCAGATTAAATTACAAGAATGGCAACAAATTTGGAATAAAAAGATCAAATATGTATATGCAGCTAGCCTGAAGGAGAATTGGCTCAAGATCTTTCATAGATGGTATCTGACTCCCAAGAAACTCAGTATTATGTATAAAAACAATTCAGATCGGTGTTGGAAATGCAAAGTGCATGAAGGAAGTTTCTACCATTTATGGTGGACTTGTGATAAAGCAACTAAATTCTGGAAGGACATTCAGGAAATAGTACAAATTTTTTTACAAAAAGGGATACCATTAAAACCGGAATTCTTCCTTCTTGGCTTAACTGACAAAGTAATTCAATTGAACGAAAATGAGGACAGACTGTTTACGTATATGATAACGGCGGCTCGAATAGTCTACGCTGCAGTTTGGAAGCTGGGACGCATGGCAGGAAAAAAATTGGAAAATTAGAAATATGGACAAGTTGACTTTTTATTTAAAACAAAGTAGTGGAAAACCAATCAAAACTACGGATTGGTCCCCATTTGAAGACTATTTAAAGTCTGATTAATGTAACATTAAGGCACAGTAAACTTGTATAGCCCTGGGATAAGGAAAGGCTACAAAGTAAGTTGAAAGAGTTGTAGTTGCCCTCCTTTCTGCTAGAGATCCCTGTGTACAACTAGTGGGCCACTGTGTGATATTGAATGTAACCTTTAAAGAAACAATTTTTCATTATGTAACCATTTATTGTAAATAGACTACGGTATTTACTCAAAGAAATTCAAGGGAACTTGACTGACTGTACAATACGGGAAGTGATTTTGTTTTTAGTATGTTTGTGTTGTTTGGATGTTCTTTTCCCCAACTTTCATTTCCCACCCTTTCCCCCTCCCTTCCCCTTCCCTCCCCCCTTTCCCTCACTTGCACTGTCGTTTATGTATCACTGCAATATTGAAAAAATTTCACAATAAAGATTTATACCCAAAAAAAAAGCATTTAACCTACTGATGCCTCAATGAAAAATATTCCAAAAAATAATATAATTTTATTGGTATCTGTTTTTATTTTGAAATTGACTAGTAGCTGCTGCATTTCTCACCCTGGGCTTATACTGGAGACAGTATGTTTTCCCAGATGTTTGTGGTAAAATTAGGTGCCTCGGATTATATTCAGGTCATCTTATACTCGAGTATATATGGTATAATCTGCTACCATGTCCCTGAACGGACTCGGGGAGGCTCAGAAAAGCACTCAAAAGTTCAATACACATAAAATACAAACTGTACATAAGCATATGCAACCACAACAATGTACATTTACAAACAATTGTACTTAAACATCAAACGAATCCTTTTTAAAATTCAATAAAATGCAGCAGTGGCTGGGGATATAAAATAGGCTGAATTCAAGTATCAATTCCATGAGGTACAATCAAAGAGAAATGAGTCGCCTCAAATTTAGCAATGAGATTCGAATCATCTCATCCTATAGATGAACCCTCTATTGCTCGCTTATAGGGCATTCAGGTCACCTGCCAACTTATAGCAACTGAATGGACTTTGCAGGATTTTTTTTAAAGCAAAGGCGTTTTTTTATGCAGATTCCTTAGCCTGAATATAGCCTGCAACACCTGGTATTTGCTGATGGGTTCCCATCCAAGTACTACCTGGGCTGACCCTGCTTAGCTTCCAAGATCAGACAGGATTTTGTGCCTTTGTGGTGTTTTGACCCATTGCATAGGCTGGAGGCTGCCAAACTGAAGGACAATGTGACTCTGCATAGTAACCACTAGAGGTCAGTATAGGCATGCACATAAATAGAATAACACAGCAAGAAGGGTGATCCAAAAAGGGAACATTTTAAAGTTTAGAGCAGTGGTTCCCAAACTTTTTGGCCTACTGCTCCCTTTCCAGAAAAAAATTTGCTCACCGCCCCCCTAGAAATTATTTTTTTTAAAAATGTAATTGCAATTAGCAATTAAACAGAAAGATATATGTATTAATGCAGTGGTTCTCAACCGTTCTAATGCCGTGAGCCCTAAATAAGGTTCCTCATGTTGCCGTGACCCCCATCCATATTTTGGTTGCTACTTCATAAATAATTTTGCTACTCTTATAAATTTTAATGCAAATATCTAATATGCAGGATGTAATTTCATTGTTACAACTTGAACATAATTAAAGCATAATGATTAATCACAAAAACAATATGTTTGGGGGAGTATGGACAATGGATGATAGGATTTGCAATTCAGCTGAATGACAGACCTGAACCAAACTTGGCACACAGAACCCTTATGACCAACAGATAATACTGGAGGGGTTTGGGAGGAATTGACAGTGATTTATGGGAGATGTAGTTCACCTACATTTGGAGAGCACTCTGAACCCAAACAACCCTGGATCTGGACCAAATTTGGCACCAATATTCAATATGCCCAAATTTGAATGCTGGTTGAGTGGGGATTGATTTTGTCATTTGGGAGTTGTAGCTGCTGGGATTTATAGTTCATCTATAATCAAAGAGCATTTTGAACTCCCAACAGCAATGGAATTGAACTAAACTTGAGCAATACACTGTACTGGACCTTGGAAATTAGGAGCAGCTTGCATTTTCCTTCGTGCCACTGCCATCTCCCAGGAGGCACCTGCAAACGCTGCAGCGACTCAGGCAGCGTTTGCAGATGCAGAGGCTTTCCTTTTCCGCTGGACCAACTGGCAGGCACACACTCACAAGCGCGCGACTGTCTCAGCCTGCCAGTTGGAATCCCTGGGCAGGCGTTGCTTGGAAGGGGTGATACAGGACTGCGCCGTGGGTGGAGTTGAAGAGAGGAAGGGGGCGCGTGCTGCCGTTTCCAGGCAGTGCCTGCACGGGGTTTCCAACTGGCAGGTGCACACTCGTACGCTTGCGAGTTGGAATCCTGCCACCGCCCCCTTACAGGGCTTCAGTGCCCCCCAAATTCTCCTGAGCCTCCCACTGCCCACTTGGATCGCCTCACCGCCCACTAGGGGCGGTACCGCCCACTTTGGGAACCACGGGTTTAGAGTATTGTTTGCGATCAATGACCCAAGCACAATGAAAAGGGGTAGCATTGCCTTAAACTGCTTATGCAAGAATAAAATTTCAACCTTTTTTTGCATATCATAGCATGTGCTGAAGAATTTTTTCTGCTGATCAACATTTTTATTTTACCTGACCCGTGCATTTGCTGTGCTACAGAAAATAAAAAAATGACATTTGTATGTATATATATATTTTTTGCTGTGTGTGCATGTGTATATATGTATATGTGTCTTTAGTGTGTGTATGTATATGTGTGTATGTATATATGTAGAAAGAAAATCAGTATTTTCTACTTCTCCAAAATTTGGTATTTGATGTGTATATATGTAGCAGGTGGGAAAGAGTGTATGTATGTGTGTGTATGTGTATGTATGCATAGTAGCATATGTACTTTAAGATATGTATGTTTGTGTATAGATTATTGTATGTGTATATATGTTGTTTGAAAGCCTATGTTCTGGACAGATCAAATGAGTATTTGAGAATCTCAGGTTAAGTATACAGTAGAGTCTCACTTATCCAATGTTCACTCATCCAACATTCTGTATTATCCACGCAGTCTGCTTCCTGTCTGGATTCGCAGCTGTTTCAATACATTGCGATGTTTTGGTGCTAAATTCGTAAATACAGTAATTTCTACACAACATTACCGTGTATTAAAAACAAAGAAATCAAAAATCTCCACAAAGTTTGAAAACTTGGAATTATATTAAATGTCTTTTGACTAGAAGCTGGCCACTTGGTGTTGCTATAAGGAGGTCCTTCCTTGTGCATGTGGCAGGGCTCAGGTTGCATTGTCGTTTCGGATTGGAAACATGGTTTGCTGTTCTCTACACTTGCATGTCGTGAATTCCACATTGTGGCCCCACTTCTTAAGGTTGGCTCTACATCTCATGGTGCCAGAGCACAGTTTGTTCAGCGCCTTCCAAGTCACCCAGTCTTCTGTGTGCCCAGGAGGGAATCTCACATTTGGTATCAGCCATAGGTTGAGGTTCTGGGTTTTAGCCTGCCACTTTTGGACTCTCGCTTGCTGAGCTGTTCCGATGAGTGACCCGTTTATGTTGCATAAGCGAGACTCTACTGTACTTAAAAGACAGTGGCACAGTACATATAGTACTACAGAGCAGATTGGATGTATCAAAGAGTTGTTAAACATACACACACATTAAGCAACACTTCGGGGGAGCGTGCTTACCTCTCCATGTTTCAATCTTGTGCTCCTCTAATTCATAGATTTGCACCTGAAAAGAAAAAAGAAAAAATAGTAATATAAACTCATCTGCAAACAGTGAAAACTTATCATAAAGTAAGCACAACTTACTTACAAGTAAAAAAAGACTAGAAAACATAGTTAGTATTACAATGGGCCAGGCTTTAGCACAGCTGGTAAACCACCAGCAGTGCTAAGTTTTACCAACCAAAAGGTTGCCCGTTTGAAGCCCTGGGTTGGCGTGAGCACCTGACTGTCAGCCCAGCTCACTGTTTATCTAAGCAGTTAGAAAACAGCTTAGAGCTGTAAGTAGAGAAATTAGGTATTGCTAAAACAATCGTGGGAGGTATTTTACGACACCATAAAGAAAAAGATCAGAAAATGCCTGGCGACCAAAAGGAAGAAGAAGGAAGTCCTGATGGCTCTTCGTCATAGAGGATGGAGCGACAGCACCCCCCTGTGGCTGGATTCAAGCACAACCTCCAAGGCGCCAAAAAGCTGAACGTCAACACAGCATATTTCCTTTTCTGTTCTGTCTGTCTCTGTCCTGTCTATCCAAAACAGCATTGAATGTTTGACATATATGTGTACTATGATCCGCCCTGAGTCCCCTTGGGGAGATAGGGCAGAATATAAAGTGTTGTTGTTGTTGTTATGATTACTTATCAATGGTGGTATTTACTAAATTGGCATGCCCAAGGTTTTCTCCTTCAGCAATCTTGTAGAAGAGTAGCAATTAAGCATCATCAGTCAGTCCACGGTTGACCTTCCTGAATTAGAAACTCCATTCATGATAGATAACACACTGCAGGGCTATTGGCATATGCTACTTTTTGGGAGCAATCCTTTCTCGTTCTCGTTTGATGATGCTGTTGTATGCATTTCCCACAAGTATGGAATTATGACATTAGATGTGGGAATAATAGTGGGATTAAAAGGGACAGGATAATTACATGGAAAGTGGAGATCATAAAGCATTCATACATAGGGAGTCTACACCTGCAAAGAGCCTCATTTCTGAGCCTTTAAGAATTTAAAAGTTTTGGCAGGAGCCGTTCACACCCCAATGCGATCACTCAGTTAGAGGCTACTAATGGGTAATATGGCTGGCGAAAACACAATACAGAAATTGACCTTGGAGGGTAGGATGGAAGAGTTTTGTATATTCCACTCCAGCCCATTTTAGTACATCTAATAAGACCTTGTAAACCGGACACACAACTTCTACCTCCATTCAAACTGTTGTGATTGAGCCTTCAGCTACTACTACTAGTAGTATTGGGGAAGATGCTGGGCCAATAGCACCAAGCAATAGTATGGACTGGGGTGTGGCTCTGGGTGATCAAGAGTCTGCAGCTGGAAGGAAAAGGGCTGCTAGTGATTCTAGTGTGGAAGGATTGGAACAGAGAAAAAGAATCAGAACACCTTCTGATTCAGACACTTTCCAAGGTTTTTCTGGGGAAGAAATGTGGTCAGAGGAAAGTGATACGGATTTAGATTCAACATTGGTTCAGAAAGTAAGGGATGTGTGTAACGAAGAGTCTAATTCTGACACCTTCTGTGGCTTTGACAGTGATTTATACTGGCCTTCTGGGGGTTCAGAAACAGATTGGGATACTTTAAGTATGCAACAGCGTTGGCAAGAGTGGAGGCAAGCACAGAGCACAGCAGCTGTAGGAGATGCAGCAGCTGGTGCTCATGATCAAGGAGAGTCTTCAAAAGACAGTGATGTTTAAGTGCTATGTAAGAAATGGGTTTTTGGGGCTGCCTTTGCGGCGGTCAAAGAGTTGATGTCTGGTTCTTGTCTCTGACTCTCCTGTGTTCCTGATATCAAGTACCTTGTTCCAGTTTCCTGATACTCGTGAGTTATGGGCTCCACTTTGTTCTTGGGGTGAGCTACTGTGGCAGCTCTAGCTGATGTTTGGGCAAAGGTGGGGGGGGGGCTTGGAATTCAATGTATGCTTTTTTGTTTAGTTACCTGCCGTGTGTCCCTGAGGTGGGGCTTGCTCTCCGCCGAGTTTATGTGAATTCCTGCTACAAGAACCTGGTATTGTATGAAATGGAGGGAGGCTGACATTGTGTTATGGAGGCTATGATTTGTGCTATTCATGTATACTTGGCTCCTGTGACCCTTGGAACGTCTCCTCCTTTTCAACTGCCTTTCTCCTGCTTTGGACTTCTGGACTGGATTCGTGACTACGCTTTTGGATTCTCCCTTCAGGACTTCGCAGACGGACATCTAGTGTTTGTTTTGGGCTGTTTTGTTGCTTTATTTTGTGGGACTCTTCCCTGGGATTTTTCAGGGTTTTTTGAGCCGAGTTGGCTACTTTTTCTTCGTCCTTTCTCCAGTTACTGTTCAATAAACCTTTTGTTATCCCCTTTTACTCCTGGGTCTGGCTTTGAGTCTCTGCATCGTGACACAAACAGCGAAAGATTCTGCCTTTGTCATTATGCAAATGACAAGAGCGAAGAGAAATATATCTATGCCTCGCTGACCTAATAAGTAACCTGTTTTCTTCTCACCTCCCTTTTTAAACCATGGACCAATTTGGGTATATGATCTGACTTGTTGACATTACTGCAGCAGTAATGCCTTGAGCAATGACAGGAATGTTTGCAGCAATGGAAAAACTTGAGCTTTGTACACAAATCCCTTGGCATGGTTGCTTGCTTGCTTGCTGCTCTAATACAAAAGAGGAACTCCTGCGCCGCTAGAAACTCCAGCCTTCGTCATCTGTATCTGTATACCTTTATAAAACGGAATGTTTGTATGTGTGTATGCGGAGGGTGGGAGGGCGGAAGCAGCCACTTTCACAGGCCAGGGCGGAGATGTGGCAGCCACTTTCACAGGCCAGGGCGGATATGTGGCAGCCACTTTCACAGGCCACAGCGACCAGCGCGGGTGATGGACCTGCACCAAATTTGGTACACATAACCCCCCTAACCCCCTTTACGTCCTGGCGCGGGTCGGGGGACATGACCCATGGATTATGGGATTTGTAGTACTTTCCAACACTTTGGTTCCCACAGACCACTGAGGCCACCAAAAAGGACCAATACAGACCACACTCAGCACACACAGCCCCCATGACCCACTCTACGTCCTGGTGCAGTTCGGAGGAGGGTGGGCCATGGATGATGGGACTTGAAGTGCCTCTACTCACTTCCCAAGTCTGCTGCAACCCTCATCCAATCACTGATCGAGACCAAACTTGGCACACATAACCCCCATGACTGCCTTCACATCCTGGTGAGGTTTGGGGGAGGACTGACAATGGATGATGGGATTTGTAGTACTTTTACACCCCTCTGTTCCCACAGACCACTGTGGCCCCCAACAAACACCGAGAAAGTCCACACTTGGCACACAGAGCCCCAGTGACCCAGTCCACATCCTACTGAAGTTTGGAGGGGACAACATGGATGATGGGACTTGCAGTACCTTTCCCTCACTTCCCAATCCTGCTACAAACCTAATCCAATGACTGATCAACACCAAATCTGGCACACAGAGCCCTCATGATCCACTCTACAGCCTGGTGCAGTTTACTGTGAGACGGACCACGGATGATGGGACTTGAAGTACCTTCACTCACTTCCGAAAAAGAATTCATCCCTCATCCATTCACCAATACAGACCAAACTTAGCACACAGAGCCCCCATGACCCAATCTACATCCTACTACACTTTGGGGGGGGGGGCAGAGATGATGGGACTTGCACTACCTTCAGTAATTTCATGATACCACTGCAACTCCCAATAATGATGGATCAAGACCAAACTTGGCACACAGAGCCCCCATGACCCACTCTACATCCTGCTGCACTTCACAAATAACCCGGGCAGGGCCGGGTCCCCAAGCTAGTCATGAATATTTGTCACATTTCTATACAAAGAACAATAATAAAAGAAATGGAATCCATACGAAGCTACAAATATGGAAAGCATCTGCAAGATTTTACAATGCGTGCGACTGCTACAGCAAGGGGGCCACGAGCTTTTATGGTGCTAATAATATAAATTTTCAGAATTTTAATTGTTTTAATATCAATAGGCCAGACCATTTCCCAATAATAATGGTATTTAGGCAGTAGTACTTACCATTGGAGACTTGTAGTATCTATGTAGTATATTAATGAAATCTGTAATAGTCAACATTCCTGTAACGGGACAAAGAAGAAGCACTTCAGTGTTTGGGATTCAAATCATATCTTCATCATATCCTGTCAATCAACAGGTTTTAGAGGCATTTAAGAGTCTGTTTTTAAAAAAGTAATTCTTTAAAAGATTTTGGTTTGACAAATCACATCCCAAAAATTGCTTTTCCTTGAGCATGTAACGCAAAACGTAAGGAGTTAAATGGAACTTTTTTTGGTGCCTCATATAAATACTTTCCATAACTGTTGCTTTAGATAAAATCATGAGTTTATTGTATGTTTTATTCACTGATGAAAGAATAATATTTAATTCCATTAAAAAAATTCTTTTACATGTCTATCAAGGAAGATTTAATTTTATGTCACTATGGTAGTAGGGCCTCCTGGTGGTGCAGTGGGTCGAACTGCTGAGCTGCTGAACTTGCTGACCGAAATCCGGGGAGCTGGGCGAGCTCCCGCTGTTAGCCCTAGCTTCTGTCAACCTAGCAGTTTGAAATAGGCAAATGTGAGTAGATCAATAGGTACTGCTTCTGCAGGAAAGTAACAGCACTCCATGCCGTCATACTGGCCACATGACCTTGGAGGCGTCTATGGACATGGAGATGAGCACCACCTCCCAGAGTCGGACACAATTAGACTTAATGTCAGGGGAAACCTTTACCTTTAGCTATGTAGTAGTAATACATAGAGAAAAATGTCTCTCCCTCTCCCCCCCCCCCCCTCTATATATATATCTAAAATCAAACCAGTCGGACTTTGCAATAGAAACCACTTGGAAATTACTGTCCTCTCGTAGGCTAAGTTCAAGATAACACCATTTTTATCTAGGAATTACTGTGTGCCATTTTCACCTCCTTGGAATTTGGACTATTTCCGCAAACTAAAATTTAAATAGAAAACAAATCCCTTCTGTCAGAAGTCACTGACATGTCTGTTTTGTTTCAAGGACAGGACAAAACATATGACAAGAGGGAATGGAAAAGTACAGAATTTTCAAAGTTTGCTCACTTACTAATAAACTACGGCTCCCCAATGTATCTGCATCAACCCCAAGTCTAATTCCTTGAACGGATCATGGAAAAATGAAGCAGAAAGCATACACTCAAAACCCCATTCCACAATCTCTCTTGCCAAAATATTCGATATTGAGTTGCTGTGAGTTTTCTGGGCTGCACGACCATGTTCCAGAAGCATTCTCTCCTGCCGTTTCGCCCACATCTATGGCACACATCCACAGGGGTTGAGGGGTCTGTTGGAAGCCAGGAAAATTGGGTTTATATATCTGAGGTCAGTGTGAATGTTGGGATTGGCCACCTTGATTAGCATTGAATGGCCTTGCAGCTACAAAGCCTGGCTGCTTCTGGCCTGAGGGAATCCTTTGTTGGGAGGTTTCCGCCGACCCTGATTGTTTCCTGAGTGGAATTCCCCTATTTTCTGAGTGCTCCTCTTTATATACTGTCCGGAATTTATAGTCTAACAGCAATGATCATACCTACGAAACTTTGTTTTTTACTCTCCCACAGCGGTGCTGCCCGAACACCATTCGCCACCAGGGCAAAGAAAGCCTTCTTAACCTGGAAGAGATAAAGCATAACGCAATGCTGTGTTATTTTCATGTCAGAACAATGTATGTATGAGGACTATATCTTTTATCTAGTGAAAATTCCTCCTCTAAGCTTCTAAGCATGGCAATTCCCATTTTCGAACCCAGACCACCAAAATGGCCTGGGAGACCTTTGCCCATTGACAGCCACATGATTTTCCTCTATGGTTTCCTTCAAGATACAAGAGAATACGAGAGTAGAATGAGAAGTAATGCCTCCACCTTCATTACTTGGGTTTGGATGGGAATATTTTAAGAATTCAAACGCAGAAATAATCCTTAGAATGTGCTCTTTAACCACCACTATTCACTTTTCCACATAATTATCAGACAATTGGATACATTTCTGCCAACAATGAAAAGTTTTCTGAAGCCATCACAGAAGAAGTCAACACTGTTTCCGCAACCAGCATCTCACAGTTCTCTCAACGTCTTCATCAGAAGCATAATGATGTCCCCGCAGATCTTCTTTCATGATGGGGAACAGTTGGAAGTCAGAAGGTGCTAAATCTGGACTGTATGGAGGATGCCAGACGGTTGTGAGATCCAGTCTCTGAAGTTCTGCTGTGGTGTAGGCCTGGGCAATCATGGTTCTAAATGGTTCTAAAGTACTTACAAAACTAAAGTTCTGGTGGCAAACACTAGGTGGCGCTGGTGCTTTGCTTCTACAGTGTTACTGAAGTTCTGGTGGTGAACATTTCAGAACTCTAACAAAACATTCAAAATTTAGTTATAAATGGCAGTTTCTAATTGGCTCTGTCTTAAAAATCTTCAATACACGACAAAGTAATCACTATTGCAACTTCTATACACACTGCTAAACCACAATGTTTAAAGGGGCAGTGTCAAAGGAATACCAAGACATAGCATATATAGGTAAAAACCACTATATTGTATGGCAGTATATGCTCAATAGCAGAACAATATTACAAACAGTACAATGTAATGCAAATAATCAATCATGTGATTAATACACAGTATGAGCATAAATCACAAGCCCATGTACATGGTTGGGCGAAGGAGTATTCCACTTGGCACTGAGTAACCCTTAGTGAAGTCCTGGGTGTAGTGACCCATGGACCTGCGACTGAGTCAATAGGGAACCTTGGTAGGTGGCAGAGCTGGTGGCTGTTATGGTGGGCAGGCGCCAACGGCTGGAGGTAAGCTGACGACGCCAAGATGGCCGTTTCGCATAACCGCTTCCTCAGGGCGCTGATCACTTCTGACTGCTCCTCCCCAGTATTGTAGTAGACCAATTTAGACTCAAAGTCGAAACGAGAGATTTCCCGTTTCCACGTTTCAATAGTAGCCCGGGAGATAACTCACAAGAGCGATCTGTATTGAAACGCGCTGTGATTTATGCTCATACTGTGTATTAATCACATGATTATTTGCATTACATTGTACTGTTTGTAATATTGTTCTGCTATTGAGCATATACTGCCATACAATATAGTGGTTTTTACCTATATATGCTATGTCTTGGTATTCCTTTGACACTGCCCCTTTAAACATTGTGGTTTAGCAGTCTGTCTTAAAAATCGCCAATAATGAAATAATAATGAAGTTTGGAAAGTTTTGTTAGAGTTCTGAAATGTTCGCCACCAGAACTTTAGCAACACTGTAGAAGCAAAGCACCAGCGTCACCTAGTTTTCACCACCAGAACTTTAGTTTTGCAAGTACTTTAGAACCATTTACAACCATGATTGCCCAGGCCTACTGTGGTGGCATGTGACGTGCGCCGTCTGCCGTTGTCATGCTGCAGGAAAACAGTTCCCACCTCAACATCTTTAAACTTCCTTGCCCAACGGCACACATTACTCACATCAAAACAATCACCATAAACAGCTTGCATTCTCTGATGAATCTCCTTTGGGGTGACACCTTCTGCTGTCAAGAATTCCATGACTGCACATTGCTTAAGTCGCATTGACTAAACGTCTGTGCAGGGTTCCATACTTCACACTTTAACAACACAACCGGTCAATGCTAAGGCTTCCTGATAAAATGGAACGGAAGAAAAGAGTCTACTGAGCAAGCCAGTACCTGCCGGATACCATTACTGCAATCTGTTGAGGAGTTATGAAGGTGGAGGCATTACTTTTCATTCAACCCTCGTAGAAAGCACTAGAGCAGGCATGGGCATACTTTGGCCCTCTCCGCAGGTGTTTTGGACTTCAACTCCCACAATTCCTAACAGCCTACCGGCTGTTAGGAATTGTAGGAGTTGAAGTCCAAAACACCTGGAGGGAGGGCCAAAGTTTGCCCATGCCTGCTCTAGAGTCATCAGTATCATCAACAGGAGAGATTATAATACTAGCAGGAAAATTGGACCGGTGACATGAGCAGATGGTTCATCTCACTGCAGTATCTGGCTGAAATATGGTCCCACCTGCAGGAGAGATCAGCTTCCAAAAATATACGCCGGGAAGCAAAAAATAGCAACTCCCAAGAGGACGTTTCCCAGTCTGCTACCAGTCACAGAAGCCCATTCGATGGCCAAAATCCATCATATGAAGAATCTGTTGAGGTGACTTTAGTGAGCAGGGATATTGCTTGGAAGCAAGCCAACATCTACTCAAAGAACGATGTTATGGAACAGAGACGGCAGTGGCTGAGTCCAGGAGTTAAAAGATAACAAAAGTTTATTTAAACAAATGAGGGACGGAGTAAAGAGAAGAGGCAATAATAGCAATGCCACATTCACTACTAGTAGGGAATAAAGGGAAAACAGAGGAAAAAGGTACTAGATACTCAAAATAGAGAATATCAACCATCTTCCAGTGAAGAGCAATGATTGACAGTGTTAACAGCTCTCCGTATGCAAGAACGCATTTAGAAATTGAATAATTCACAGACACAAGTGTGATGAAAAAGCCCATTTATTTACTATGCAACATAGTAAATTCAACAATTCATTCACATATGCTTTTCCCGTCTAAATGCGCTTCGCACAGTATCTATCTATATAAATAAAAATGTAATGTTTGTTTGTGGGATTAACGTAACTCAAAAACCACCGGACGAATTGCTGCCAAATTTGGTCACAAGACACCTACTAACCCAAGGAGTGACCATCACTAAAAAAAATGATTTTGTCATTTGGGAGTTGTAGTTACTGGGATTTATAGTTCACCTACAATCAAAGAGCATTCTGAACCCCACCAATGATGGAATTTTGCCAAACTTCCCAAACAGAACCCCAATGACCAACAGAAAAGACTAGAATGGTTTGGTGGGCATTGGCCTTGAGGTTGGGAGTTGTTGTTCGCCTACATCCAGAGAGCACTGTGGACTCAAACAATGATGGATCTGGACCAAACTTGGCACAAATATTCCATATGCCCAAATATGAACACAGATGGAGTTTAGGGGAAATAGACCTTGACATTTGGGAGTTGTAGTTACTGGGATTTATAGTTCACCTACAATTAAAGAGCATACTGAACCCCACCAACGACAGAATTGGGGCAAACTTCCCACACAGAACCCCTATTACCAAAAGAAAATAATTAAGGCAATCTAGTCCAACTCCCTTCACCAAGGCAAGAAAATGTAATCAAAGCCCTCCTGACAAAGAGCCATCCAGCCATAAATGTAGATAGATATATATGATTCACACACACACACACACACACAGATATAGTATCATAGATTTGAAAGGGACCTCTAAAGAAGGACAATTATATGTTGTACGTTCCAGAGTAGATAAAACAGACAATCTCCACATCAACACTGACAAGGAAACAACAATAAAGAAATTACATATATTAGAAACCAACACATTCTGGGCCACAGCAATGCATGGCAGGGAACGGCTAGTTATAAGTAATGGTAGGAGTTCCCGATGGCACAATGGGTTAAACCATGCCTGGATTACCCATAAGGCCAACGAGGCAATGGCCTAGGGGTGCAAGCCAGGGGGGGGGCACATCACGGACCCAAACCCCCCAAAACTGGTCTGCGCCCCTCTTTCCCCCTTTCTCATGCCCCTCCTCACTCCTTCTCCCAGCAAAGTCTCTGCTCCATCCCCTCCGTCTCTCTCTTGCGCGCCCTCACTCTCTCGCACGTCCTCTCTCTCTCGCGCGCATGCTCTCTCTCTCATGCGCGCCTTTGGAGCGGGTTTGCACCTGCTGCGCTCTCCCCAAGCCTCCCGACTCCCGAGGAGACCATCAGAGCACAGCGGAGCTTTCCAGCCGGTGGGAATGGGGACCTTGGAGGTGGCGGGAGGTTGGCTTAAAGGGGACGCAATTCCAAACTTTGGCCTAGGGCGCAAAAAAGTGTTAATCCGGGCCTGGGTTAAACCCTTATGTAGACAGGTTTGAATCCAGGGAGCGCGGGTTGAGCTCCCCCTGCCAGCTCCAGCTCCCCAAGCGGGGACATGAGAGAAGCCTTCCATAGAATGGTAAAACATCAAACATCTGGACGTCCCCTCAGCAACGTCCTTGTAGACGGCCAATTCTCTCGCACCAGAAGCAACTTGCAGTTTTTCAAATTGGTCCCGACATGAAAAAAAATAACTTAGCTACTAATCAATCTTTGGACTATTCCACTGATAATTTTGGCGACAAAAAGCTGTATATATTAGATGGCAATGCAAAATATTGCAGTCATTTCAAAAGGACGCTGGCCTAATTGTATAAGTTGCAAAACCACGAACATAACATATTGCCTACCAAAAGAGAGCAAGGTGACTCACCGGTTAGTAATTCCTTCAGCCTACTGCATATTTTTATAGGGGAAAAGCAGCAGCACTTTCAACAAACACCAAGCCAGCAGCCAAAAACTTAGTAAACTCAGTACCGCTTGTTTTAGATAGAATTAATTTACCTGGTGATTAAGGATGTTACAATACACAATTTAGATAGTGAGGTAGGTAGACAGATAGATTGATATGGACATAAGGAAAATTCCTGCTTGCTCTAAGTCTGAGCCAATCTCTGTAAACTATCTATTAGGCTTGAGCGCAGATCCATTTTAGCAATTTTCCTTCAGCCAATCCAGCTTCTTCGGTTTGTTTGGGTGCCCGTAACTGAAAGAGCCCAGCCGTCACGGATTCCCATCTGTAATGGGGCCATGTGGCAGCCGATCTCAGCTCCTCCTCCCCAAACAAACATACAGCAAACAAAAAGAAAACCCACATTCACTGAAAATTACTACCACCTAGTTGCCTCTCCTCTAGAGTAGAAAGTAGCAACAGCTTTAGGGAAACATTAAACCCGAAGCGGAAAGGAGATTGAAGTTGCCACTCCAGGCAGAGCCTGCACAGTAAAGAGGGATTTTTAAAGGAAGCCCAGGTGGGATAGTTCCAGGTCATTGCTCTTCCTTCCCTGGGTCTCCTTAAAATGCCATGGAAAGCTGCATGACATGCTGCAGGGAGAAAAGGTGCGCACCTGTCAGCACCTCTCCTTCAGAGTAGAAACATCTTTAAGAAGTATTAAACCCAGTCTCATCTGATGCTTTCAGTCCAGGTCTTAATGATGGATATGGAAGGGGAGTGAGTCTGTGGAAAGTCCCCCCATAATGAGCCGGATAGAGTGCTTTCTTGACCTCATTGCTGACACCCAGGATCCCTTGAAGGAAAAAAGGAAAGGCTCCCAGGAATAGAAAGGGGAGCCTTGTAAATTCCCTACTGCTACCAATGGGCCAGATCTAGCTGCATTATTCGGCTACAGCCCAAAAACAGCTATTTAGCTACCCACCAAAATTCAGAAGGCATGTGAAAACAGGTACAGTGGTTACCGTTATTCAGCCAGCAGAAATGGATCGAGGTTCAGCTGAAATACAGAAGCCTACTATTGCTTATTAGAAAGTCGCAAATGAAAATGAGAAACCATGGTTTACTTATGAACTCTAGCTTAAATTTTGGGCATGTTATTGATAGTGTCTATACCAGGGCTGCCCATGAAGTTGATCCCGATCGACCAGTCGATCGTGGGTCTATAGGAGGTCGATCACAGGCAGATGGGGCACTTCTGCCCTGCGCACACCGTGCTTTTTTTGCGGGGCATTACAAGAACGACGGAGTGCGAGGCGGGGCTTTCGGAGGCCCCGCCTCACGCTCCCTCATTCCCGCTGCCAGCTCCTCCCGCGGGGCATTGCGGGAACGACGGAGCGCAAAGCGGGGCTTTTGGAGGCCCCGCCTCACGCTCCCTCGTTCCTGCTACTGGCTCCTCCCACGGGGCATTGCGGGAATGACGGTGCATGAGGCGGGGCTTTCGAAGGCCCCGCCTCGCGCTCCCTCGTTCCCGCAATGTCTCGTGGGAGGAGTGGCGCGCGGGAGAAGCGGCACGCGGGAAAAGCAGCGCGCGGATGATGCGCGCGCGCAAGGTAGATCTTCTTGACTTGGTTTTTTAAAAAAGTAGCTCGCATGCTGAAAAAGTGTGGGCACCCCTGGCCTATACCGAACGTGAGTTGTCAAAGAGATAAGCCAAGAAACTGAAAAGAAGGAAACAAACCATGGTTGGGTTATCTGTGGGAAAATGCATGTCTAAGGCTAACATAAGCCATGGTTCGACACAAGATGCAGCCTTCTAGAAATGGCAAATCTCTCTCTCTCTCTCTCTAAATGGCTATGATCAGTAGTAAATTCTAACTAGTGTTAAGTAGTACATTTTCCAGAAAGGAGAAATCAAGAGTTTGGGTGTCAGGCTTTGATCTTGTCAAGACGATAAAAAATATACAAAAGACTAAATTTTCTTTTAGGGATAATAGAAAAACAATACACTTTGTTCTTTTGAGAATCTCCACTTTGCAGCTTAAGTGTTTATCTCTTTACAAAGATCAGTCTATTAACACAGACAAGTTCTTGTTTATAATGGACTTTTCAGTTCAAGCAGATCCTGTTGCTCAAAGATAAAAGAGCGTATTTTTAGTAACACGCGCTGCTCCATTTATGACAAAAACATTCCTTTGAGAGTCGGTTTACCAAACAACGGACAGATTTCGTGTCAAGTACCAATGGAAATGTAGGGCCAAAGTGCTTAATTTAAGATAAATACAATTTCTAGGAATGTGACTACACTTCAAAATTAATTTGTTTCTCAAAGAATGCCATGTCACAGTTCTTGCCTCCAATTTATGGGTGAGAAGTAAGTGAGGAAGATGAGGGCTGGACATTAAAGGAATTTTTAACATGTAAAGACCATGAAAATATTTTTATTCCTCAAGTATAGAATGTAAAGATATCCAAATTAAGACCTACTCTAGCCTAGGATCCATTTAAAGCAGTGGGCGAGCAGATAGCAACTACCGGATGGCATATGTTCTGTATCAGAAACTACAGTTGATGTGGTCTATCTCTATCCAATGCTGTTTTCTGGATCAGCACCCCAAATAATCAAACTGAATCTAAAGTTGACCAAAAACTGATTTGTAACCCTTTTGGTACTAATGTTGGAGAGTGGTCCCTGGTCAAGTGGTCCCTGGTCAAGCAGACCATCCCTAGTCAAGGTGGTCCCTGGTCAAGCAGACCATCCCTGGTCAAATTGGTCCCTGGTCAAGCAAACCATCCCTGGTCAAAGTGGTCCCTGGTCAAGCGAACCATCCCTAGTCAAAGTGGTCCCTAGCCAAGTGGACCATCCCTGGTCAAGTGGACCATCCCTAGTCAAAGTGGTCCCTAGTCAAGTGGACCATCCCTGGTCAAAGTGGTCCCTGGTCAAGCAAACCATCCCTGGTCAAAGTGGTCCCTAGTCAAGTGGACCATCCCTGGTCAAAGTGGTCCCTAGTCAAGTGGACCATCCCTGGTCAAAGTAGTCCCTGTTCAAGTGGACCATCACTGGTCAAAGTGGTCCCTGGTCAAGTGGACCATCACTGGTCAAAGTGGTCCCTGTTCAACCTTACTCAAAATATAGTTATATTTCTTGATTGACTGAATGTATATCCCACCTTTTTCTCCCAAAATGAGACTCAATCTTAAGACTCATGATGTTATTAATGGGTGCGAAGAGCAACTGATGTTGCCATAGTCTTATATGAAAGCACTTCTAAAGTGAGTATCTCACACTGAGATGAGATTCCCTACAGATCATTTCAATAGGGAAGAGTTCCACTTTGAAGGTTCACCCAGCATATAGAGATGTATAGCTATATTAAAGAATAAAAGAGTTGGAGAAATTATTTAGGTCTATCTGGATACTCAACTTTGTGGTTTTTAATGATCCTTTCCAACTTGACTTTGCCAAGTCTAATGTTATTGAATTCAGAGAACGGAAGAGGAATATCATCGATATTTCAGAAACATTAGATGTGATAGATTTTTATGGCCATACAGTTACTTTTGAAAGCTTTGCCGTCTCTGCTCTTTTCATTCCGAAAGGAAATAAATGTCCATAGGTCACCAGAATTGCTGTAAGCTATTGATTCAAGGAGGAAGAATGGTTCCGTTCACCATTATAATGTCATCGACAAATTTCAAAAGCCTTTGAAACCACATGAAACACTTGATCCTCAAAACAAAGTCATCTGTGGCCCAGCAAACAATGTCAAATCTCACGTTGTCTTTTTTAAGTATTGCCAACACAATAATATACAGGTTGAGCATCACTTATCAGGAATTGTGAAATACTCCAAAATCCAAAACTGTCCACATGTGAAGCTGTTATAGTGTCAGTGTGTTTTTTGATGGTTCAGCATACACATTGTTTCAGACACAAAATTATTTAAAAGGTAGCACTATGTAACACGATTTTTGATCCTGTTTAAAATGTCATTTCCTAATTGCTTCTATCATAAAAACATGGACAAAATTTATTAAACTACAAAACTGCTCTCGTTTTTGTCACGATCACGGACTGACCGGCCCCTTAATCACACACACAGAGACGGACTGAAGGCTAACTACTTTATTGAGTATAAAAACAGTTCCAAAAGTGTATTGTTCAAAAGAGTGATAAGAATTCAAAAGCTTGAAGCAACAGTGTCCATAAGCAGTTTAGCAGTATAATCCAAACTTGAGCAAGGCTTGAAGCAACAAGGTCCAAAATAGCTTAACAAGGTAATCCAAGGACTCGAGCAAGGTTCCGCATTGACCGCGGATACAGGAACAAGGCAAGACAGGATACAAGGCAAGGCAGGATACAAGGCAAGACTTGAAGGCCACTAGCTAGCCAGCTCCGTGGACCCACTTCGCTAACACGTCTATCCCAAAAGAGACGTGGCCGAAGCACTGAGGATACGTTCCCACGGATCCTATACTTAATCTTTCGGCCGAGGTCCCCGACGCTCTAGGCTTCTTCGTCTCCAATCCCTGCTGACGGACCTCGGCCGGTCTAGGGCCCTGGACCACCCCCCTCCTACTAGACTCGATGTTCTGTCTCCTATCAAAGGTTCGACCTTGTCTCTCAGCAGCTGTGTTGCTATCTCCCTGAGAGCTTTCCTCCCTGGAAACTTCCCAGCCGCTTTCTTCCATGTTTTCACTTTCGGGCTCCTGAGAATCTCTCCCACCCGGATGCTCATAACTCCCAGAATCACTGTCTTCCATCTGCACCTGGTTATCTAGGTCTTCACCAGGGCCAAACAACATTTCTTCCCATGCCAAGCTCTCTGAGGGGCGAAGGAGCCCCTCGGAGGGAATCTGCCCTTCACCCCAGTCATCTAGCTCATCCTCTGAATCTGGATCTGCTGCTGCAGGCCCTAATGCTAATGGGACCCCGGGTCCTAGCCCCTGCCCTCCAGGCACAAACGAGAACTGCTGTGCCACAGTTTTTCAATGAATATCTCATAGATTCTCAACCAATTCAACATACTAGTTTGTGGAAGCCACAAAAATGAAGTTTCTGGAGTAGAACAACTACTTTAAAAGTAAGGATTGCACAATTAAACATGAACAACATTTCCAAACCAATAATAGATTCCCCCCCCCCATTTTGTTATATACCGTATATATTTGAGTATAAGCCAGGTTTCTCAGCTTTTTATAAGGCTGAAAAAGCCCCCCTTGGGCTTATAACTAAACTCAAAGATAATTATTATTTTAATCTTTTATTATTATTATTTTTATTACATTTATTATTTTACTCTTATTATTATTATTACATTTACTCTATTATTACATTTATTATCTTACTCCACCAGGAATGTGGCGCAGCTGGCTGGGTGTCAGCTGCATAAGATCTCTACTGACCAGAAGGTCATGAGTTCGAGGCCTGCCCGGGTGGAGGTGGACTCTCAACCTGTTGTCGACCTTTGCAACCAGAAAGACAGTTGCATCTGTAAAGTAGGAAATTAAGGTACCACTTAGTGGGAAGGCTAAATTTCACTGATTTACGAGGCCATAAAAAGATCTCCAGGAAACACGCTGAAGAATGAAGGAATGCGACAGCTACCCTGGTGGCCAGATGTTAAATTGCCTCTGTTTGTCTTGTGTGTTTGTGTGTCTAAATGTAATGTGTAGATTGTAATCTGCCCTGAGTCCCTTGCGGGGTGAGAAGGGCGGAATATAAATGAAGTAAGTAAGTAAATAATAAATTATTGTTATTATTACATTTATTTTACTCTATTATTATTATTACATTTACATTATTTTACTCTATTATTATTTTTTGTTACATTTATTATTTTACTCTATTATTATTGGAAGTATATGTAAGCACATTTACATTGAAGGAGGTTAGAAGAATGGTTTAATCAGAGTTGGACAGTCTTATCTTAAAATTATCTTAAATTACAGTTTTATGTAAATATTCAAAAACATTTAACCTACTGAGGCCTCAACTAATGTAATTTGATTGGTATCTATTTTTATTTTGGAATTTACCAGTAGTTGCTGCATTTCCCACCCTCGGCTTATGCTCGAGTCAATATGTTTTCCCAGTTTTTTGGTGGTAAAATTAGGTGCCTCAGCTTCTGTTCGGGTAGGCTTATACTCAAGTATATATGGGGAGTGTTGTATTACTATCAGGCTATGTGTATAAGGTGTATATGAACCATACAAGCATTTTGCATTTAGAACTATGTCCTATCTCCAGTATCTCATTATGTGCACACACAGAAATTCCAAGATCCAAAACATTTCCGGTCCCAAGCATTTCAAGGTAGGAATACATAGTTGAGCAAGGTGTACGAAAATAGAAGAAGCTCACCTGTAGCGTAGTGTCGAAAACAACAAGTTTTGAACTGGTTGGGACAATATCATAACACTTGTGCGACCTCATAAAACGCATGTAGATATCACTTTCCGATTCTCCAACAGCTGTAAAACAAAATTGAGAGGTTTCTCATAAATACTCAAATAGTTTGGATACAACTGTAATGTAAGAAAATCCAAAGCAGAATTCCCAATATTTTGGCCACCTTTTAATTTATCTTTCCATGTCTATCCATCTCTTTTTCATCCAGTGAATGGCAGTGTTATCCAATATTTTCTTTATACAATAGATGACAGATACAAAATAGAAAACTGTGTTCCATGCGTCTTCCTAGCAAAATGCTCACAAGCACGTCAGAATGTGGATTTATTGTCTCACAAGCATGTAAACACTACAACTCTCAATATTTCATAGCCCTGAACAACAGCAGTTAAAGTTGTGCCAAACTGCATTAATTCTACAGTGTAGATGCACTGTATCACCAGCATTGAGGCCATGATTGAGGGATCATTGAGGGATCACCAGCATTGAGGCCATGCTATTGAGAACACAGCTGCGCTGGGCAGGGCACGTCTCTAGGATGGAGGACCACCGCCTCCCAAAGATACTACTCTATGGTGAACTCGCCACGGGTCAGCGCAAGAGAGGCACCCCCAAAAAGAGATACAAGGACTCCCTGAAACAACATCTCAGGCTCGGCCAGATTGATCTCCAACAATGGTCCACCCTGGCCTCACATCGGGAGGCATGGAGACGCACTATCTTTCGAGATAGTGGCACTATCTCGAAAGAGGCACTATCTTTGGCCTCTTTCGAGAAGACACGCTGAATGGGTCTCGAAGTGAAACGACAACACAGAAAGAACCGCAACTTGAAAACAACATCACCCAAGGAGACTTTCTGCTGTGCTTTCTGCAACCGAACTTGCCTATCTCAGATTGGCCTTTTTAGTCATCAACGCACTTGTAAAAAGCGTGGGATGAGTCCTTCCTAAGAATCTTTGTTCGTGAAGTAATACCGAGAGAGAGATGCACCCTTACTTTCCTTCATGGACAAAGTATGCTTCACTTAATTTAAATCCATCTCAATACTTTTGCAAGACTGTGTTCAATGTCAATAGGATGACATCCTACTCACATGTAATAATTTGTGGTGGGGGAGTAGGCATGCTGCAAAAGAAATGACTGCTGCTGGATTGTTGAACGTGTCAGAACATAAATCAGGAAAATGTGCCCAGTTTCCAAGGACTAAATAAATGATTTGCAAAACGACAGAGGCATCGGTTTGTTGCTTAGCATTAGAAGAAAAAAACCACACAACTACTGACTATTTGTGCACTGGATTGCTACAAGAGTATTATTTTACACAGTGATGCAGCTATGAATGGAGTTCAAGGCCACCATAAATGCGATGAATACTTAAGACGCAGCTACCTCAATAGCAATGAGTAGGCTGTTTTGTGGGTAAAGAACCAAACTCTGGTTTCCCAAGGATAAAATGCTGTGCCTTGTTTAAAAGGATGACACATACATAAATGAAAAAACTGCAAACAAACTAGCAGGAATATTGAACAATTATACTCGAAAATATTTAAGTATAAATGCAATTAATTTTGTATTGTATCAAGCAAGTGTTGTCATACACCAAAACTCAGTATGAGTATCAATACACAGTATGAATGTCACACAATATATATCACACATATATATAGCACTCTTGTCCTAAAGTCTCATGTTGAGAAGTCCAGTGGATGTAACCAAGTCTATATGCTATATGGGAGGGGCAGGAATCAGTAATCCTTCCACCACACGAAAGATCTTTGCTGAGTCTGGGAGCATTTATAGCACCTCCATATCATGGCAACTACTTGGAATATACCCTGGATTTGGCCCATCTACTGAACATGCTTGATATTTACCAAGCTGGGACGGGACGCTCCTTGGTCAGTATTGTTGTTTCTGACCCACACAGAGGATTTATAAAACCTTGGGACTACTTAGATGTTCATTTAGAGTGTTTGACCCCGTCGCAACTTTGAATGATCTGGGAAATCCATACACATACACACACACACACACACACGATATTCATCAAAGGGTAGGAGACTGATATGTTTAGTGTGATACATATATAATATATTGTGTGACATTCATACTATGTATTGATACTCATACTGAGTTTTGGTGTATGACAATACTGGCTTGATGTAATACAAAATTAATTGCATTTATACTTAAATATTTTCAAGTATAATTGGTCGATACTCCTGCTAGCTTGTTTGCAGTTTGCTCTTCGCAACCTTCCCCTACTGTTTTTGTAACATACATAAATTATACATAAATCAGCATATAGTACATAAACAAACATTATTAAACTGATTAGGTCAGCGTTTCTCAACTTCGGGGTTGGGACCCCTGAGGGGTCACGAGGGGGTGTCAGAGGAGTCGCTAAAGTCCATCAGAAAACACAGTATTTTCTGTTGGTCACAGTGTTCTGTGTTGGAAGGTTGTCCCAATTCTATCGTTGGTGGAGTTCAACTATAAATCCAAGCAACTCCAATTCCCAAATGCCACACTCTATTTTCCCCAACTCCACCAGTGTTCACATTTGAGCATATTGAGTATTCATGCCAAGTTTGGTCCAGATCCTTCATTGTTTGAGTCCACAGAGCTCTCTGGATATAGGTGAACTACAACTACAATTTGTGCCAAATTTGGTCCAGTGGAGGAAAATACATCCTGCAGATCAGATATTTACATTACAATTCACAACAGTAGCAAAATTACAGTTATGAAGTAGCAACGAAAATACTTTTATTGTTGGAGGGTCACCACCACAACATGAAGAACTGTATTAAGGGGTCGCAGCATCAGGAAGGTTGAGAACCATTGGATTAGGGGATCACGAGCCCAAACTACATCAATAAGCACTATAGCAGAAAATAATTATCCAAAATGAGTATCATTTATTATCTGCAAACAAGAATTAGTTTATTAATAGCTTAAAATGTAGACTAAATATGTAAAATTTAATCAGAACTTCCGATTCAGATTAATCTAATTTAATAATGGAGTATTGTGATCACTTTGTTTTCCTTTAAGAGGTGGACATCCTAATAACCTTTTTTAAAAAGACCTATTGCTTGTTATCTTCAACAAACTAAAAGGCCAGAAAGGATTGCAACACATGACCCTGAATTACGCAAACTTTGGGTAGATGTCATTGTGCTGACCAAAATTGCTACACGTAAAGAGAGATGTGGATTTTGAAATGTAAAGCCTTCCCAACCCTTGAAATGAAATGATTCAGGCCGTTTTCCCTACAGAAATAATGGCCCACTCATGCAATTTCCAAGATGCAGGAAGATTCTGCCATGAAGAAGAATGAGATGTATATGAAGGAGATGTGAAAAGGCTTTGAAGTCCACAAAAAAAAATTCTTGCACACCACAACTTCACTCTGAACTTGTGAAGTCAGTCTTGTCTCTTGCTCCTACATTTGAAAAGATGTCACATTGAGGAAGGGGCAAGCTTGTTTTCTTCTGCTCTGGAGACTGGGACCCAACAGAGCAATGGGTTCAAATATCCAGGAAAGAGATTCCACCTAAACATTAGGAAAAACTTCCTGTTGGTAAGAGGTATTCAGCAGTGGACTATGCAGTCTTGGAAGTGTGGTGGAGACTCCTTCTCCAAAGACTTGTAAGCAGAGGTTGAATGTCCATCTGTCAAGAGTACTTTGATTGTGCTTTCCTGCATTGCAGGGAGGTGGACTGGATGGCCCTTTTAATCACTTCCAACTTTGCAAATGCTGTATTCTGTTCTACGATCTTCTAGAAAACCTACTTGACTGGGTAATGCATTGACTTGAGTTGCAGCCCCAGGTGATACATTATCTTCCCATCAGCAATGTAGCCAGGGATACTTCTCCTCCTCAAAAAACAGTCATGAATATATGCTTAAAGGGGGGCAATTTACTTTCCTGCAAATGTAACTTATATGAAAAAAAATGTAGTGGGCTCTCACATATAAATATTTAAAATGTGTAGAATGTCCTTCTGGGGACTTTTCAAAGGCAGCCCCATGTACAGCGCATTACAGTAATCCAATCATAAGCAACCAAGGCATGTACCCCTGTGACCAGGTCTGACTTCTCTGGGAATGGGGGAAGTTGGTGTACTAGCTTTAACTGTGCAAAACTCCTGGTCACTGCTGATACCTGGGTCTCCAGGTTCAGAGCCGAATCCAGTTGTGAAACCCCCAAACTGCGGACCTGCATTTTCCAGGGGAGTGTGACCCCATCTAACACAAGCTAACTCCCTACCTTCGTGACCATATTTCCCTTCATGTACCTGCCCGATCCCTTCGATCTTCGGGGGAGGCTCTCCTTTCGCCCCTGCCGTTATCCCAGGCCCGCTTGATGGAAACAAGGGAGAGAGCTTTCTCCTCAGTGCCCCCCCCCGGACTGTGGAATATACTACCTGGTGAGATTAGGCGAGCCCCCACTTTTGAAAGTTTTAAGAAGAATCTCAAAACCTGATTCTTCCGTTGTGCCTTTGGTGATGAACGATGCAACCTGATATTGCTGCGACCCCTTAATGTTTGTTTTTAGAGTACACCTCCCACTCTCCAGTATGAAGACTCCTTTTGGCCCCAGTCCTGAAGAGCTTCTCCCTCACAAATAAACCTGCTCCACTCCTATCTCACCTTGTGTTTTTAGCGATAGTATTTTATCCTGTACATGCGGCCTGCTCACTGTTACTGTGTTACATATGATTTTATTTTAATTTTATATTGTTTGTTGTATTCTTATGCCTTAGTTTTTGTTTGCATTTTTATTTCTTTTATTGTATTAAGTTTTTGGGTTTGGCCTCATGTAAGCCGCCCCGAGTCCCCATCGGGGAGATGGTGGTGGGGTATAAATAAAGATTATTATTATCATCATTATTACTCCTAGATCTGTCTTATGACTGACCAGGGACACCTTTGTCTTGTTTGGATGAAGCACCAGTGTAGTACAGGAACGGCTTCCTTGGCATTAGGTTGAAAAGAGTGATAGAGTTGGGTGTCATCTCCATATGGATAGCGCCACACTCCAAAACCCTGGATGACCTCTCCCAGTGGTTTCATGTATATATTAAACAGTATGGGGGACAACACCGAGCCCTGAGGTACCCCACAGACCAATGGCCAAGGGGTTGAACAGGAGTCCGTCCCCCAGTATCAACTTTTGGGTATGACCCTTCAGGAAGGAACGGAGCCATTGAAAAACAGTACCTCCAAGCCTCATTCCAAAAAGGCGATCCTGAAAGATATTGTTGCGGACTACTCTTCTGCTTCTGAGGAGGAGGTAGAACAGGAGGCTGAAGAGGTAGCACTTAGGGATTTGGGGCCAAGTGTTGAGGAGGAAGAAGGCGAGGAAGACATACTACAAGTCCCTAGGTTTCAGAAAGGCGATCCTGAAGGATATTGTTGCGGACTACTCTTCTGCTTCTGAGGAGGAGGTAGAACCGGAGGCTGAAGAGGTAGCACTTAGGGATTTGGGGCCAAGTGTTGAGGAGGAAAAAGAAGGCGAGGAAGACATACTACAAGTCCCTACGTTTCAAGAATGGTGAAGGGCAAAAGAAGAAAGTCAGAATCACAGCAAAAGTGCTGAGCAATCAGACCTTGCCCTAGGAACATCTGTGCTGGGAGCTCAGGGTGATAAATTATAAGTGAAGCCAGAAGTCAGCACTGGCAGCAACCGACCTACAAAGGTGTTTCGATTCCGTACTACACCTCCAGCGTTGGCTTTGCACCAGCCTTCTTGTCAAGGAGTCTTGTTACTTTGTACTGTAAGCCTTTTGCCAAACATTCTTGCTCTTTTCTGATGTGAACAGTTGTAGCCAAAGACTTTTGTTTCACGTCTGCTGTAAGACCTTGCATTGCTTTTGGACTTTACCTTCTGTTTCCTTTACTGCTGTTTGCATTATTATTGTTATTTTGCTGAAGTAAAACTTTTTTAGTTACTTCTACTTGTGTTGCAAGGCTGTTTTTGGAGCAAAACACGACATATACCGTAGTTGCTGGTATTGAAAGCCACTGAAAGGTCCAGGAGAACCTAATGGGATACACTCCCCCAGTCCAGTTCTCTGCATAGATCATCCACCAAGGATATCAATGTTGTCTCTATCTCATAACCATGCCTGAAACCAGACTGAAATTGATCTAGATAACCTGCTCCATCCAGAAACCCTTGGAGTTGCAAAGTCAACAGAATCTTCAGCACTTTGCCTAAAAATGGAAGACTGGAGAAGGGTCTGTAGTTATCCAGTGCAGTTGCGCCTAGAGAGAATTGCATACCAAAGATAGCAGACTGAAAAACAGATAGGTGTATTGTTGAAGGCTTTCATAGCTGGAATCACTGGGTTGTTGTAGGTTTTTCAGGTTGTATGGCCATGTTCTAGAAGCATTCTCTCCTGACGTTTCGCCTGCATCTATGGCAGGAATATTCAGAGGTTGTGAGGTCTGTTGGAAACTAGAAAAATTGGGTTTATATATCTCTGGAAAGTCCAGGATGGGAGAAAGAACTCTTGTCTGTTCAACATATGCTACATTCAGTAAAGGATAAGAGGGATCCTCTTCCCTCTGCAGGAGACTACCATATACCATGCAGCTGTGGACAAGTCTACATAGGGACCACCAAACACAGCATTGCCCAAATCAAGGAACATGAAAGGCACTGCAGACTACTTCAACCAAAGCCTACCAGTATTAAAAAAACCCTCTACAATTATAATAGTCAATAAAGAACAACACTCAAACATGAGGGAACTCCAGACAAAAAACAATCAGGAACAGCTAATCACCTCTCAACAAAGGATTCCCCCAGGCAGTAACAAGCCACACCTAAAAACTGTCAGGCCATCAAATGCTAATCAAGGTGTCCAATTGAAATATTCACACCTAGCCAACAAAGACAAGAGTTCATTCTCCCACCCTGGACTTTCCACTGATATATAAACCAAATTTTCCTAGATTCCAACAGACCTCACAACCTCTGAGGATGCCTGCCATAGATGCAGGCGAAACATCAGGAGGGAATGCTTCTAGAACATGGTCATACAGCTCGAAAAAACCTATAACAACGCAAACAGTGAGGTGTTGTTCACTTACAAGCTTTCATGCTACATAAAGTAAAAAGGCACGCCTTCCTTGCCCAAGCCAGCATAGAGAGTGGATGGGGGTGGCAGGGTTGAGTGCAAGAGGGACAGATTTTCAACCACCTTGCTGCAGCTTTTCCCTGTGAAGTGGGGTTGCCATGGAAGAAACGATACTATATTTCACATTAACACATTAACCCAGTGAAGCAATGAGGTGAAAAAGAATGTTGGTGCTCCTCAGGACGTGTTCATTTTCAGCAGCGGACAGAGGGCCTTCTGCCATGGGTTGATCCTAATTCTTTGTGTGAAGCATATGCTCTGAAAATGGATTTTATCAGAGGATATCCGCAGCAATAAGGAGCTGTGGTTGATGCCGGGAAACCCACCTAAATCTGTACCTATAATATACTATTCATACGGTCCTTACGTTAGTGTTTATAACGTAACATAACATAATAATATTTCAATGAAATGAATGACAAAGGTACTGAGAAGAGGTATAGTTTGAACAGGAGGATCTATATGAGTAACTGAGTAAGTGAAACCGTGGACAAGTGAAACCATATATAGAATCATAGAGTTGGAAGAGACCTCATGGGCCATCCAGTCCAACCCCATTCTGCCAAGAAGCAGGAAAATCACATTCAAAGCACCCCCAACAGATGTCCATCCAGCCTCTATTTTAAAGCCTCCAAAGAAGCCTTCACCACACTCCGGGGCAAAGAGAGAGAGTTCCACTGCAGATCAGCTCTCACCGTCAGTAAGTTCTTCCTAATGTTCAGATGGAATCTCCTTTCTTGTAGTTTGAAGCCATTGCTCTGCATCCTAGTCTCCAGGGCAACAGAAAACAAGCTTGCTCTCTCCTCCCTATGACTTCCTCTCACATATTTATACATGACTATCATGTCTTCTCTCAGCCTTCTCTTATGCAGGCTAAACATGCTCAGCTCTTTAAGCCGCTCCTCATAGGGCTTGTTCTCCAGACCCCTGATAATTTTAGTCGCCCTCCTCTGGACACATTCCAGCTTGTTAATATTTCTCTTCAATTGTGGTGCCCAGAATTGGATACAGTATTCCAGGTGTGGTCTAACCAAGGCAGAACATAGGGATAGCATGACTTCCTTGGATCTGGACCTGGGGTGGGCAATTACCGGCCCTCCAGGTGTTTTGGACTTCAACTCCCAGAAATCCTAGCCAGTTTACCAGCTCTTAGGATTTCTGGGAGTTGAAGTCCAAAACACCTGGAGGGCCGGTAATTGCCAACCCCTGGTCTAGACACTATATTCGTATTTATGCAGACCAAAATCCCATTGACTTTTTTTTTTGCCGCCGCATCACATTGTTGGCTCATGTTCAACTTGTTGTCCATGAGGACTCCAAGATCTCCACATTGACACTACAGCTATTGTCCTCCCAACCCTGTTACACGCCTGCGAAACGTGGACTGTCTATGGACGTCACGTTCAACTCCTGGAACGATTCCATCAGCGTTGCATCTGAAAAATCCTGCAAATCTCTTGGGAAGACAGGCAGACAAATATCAGCATGCTGGAAGAAGCAAAGACCACCAGCATTGAAGCAATGCTCCTACGCCATCAACTCCGCTGGACTGGCCACGTTGTCCAACTGCCCAATCATTGTCTCCCAAAGCAGTTACTCTACTCCCAACTCAAGAACAGGAAATGTAATGTCAGTGGACAGGAAAAGAGATTGAAAGATGGGCTTGAAGCTAACCTTAAAAACTGTGGCATAGACATAGAGAACTGGGAAGCCCTGGCCCTTGAGCACTCTAACTGGAGTTCAGCTGTGACCAGCAGTGCTGTGGAATTTGAAGAGGCAGGAATGGAGGACAAGACAGAGAAACATGCCAAGAGGAAGGCACATCAAGCCAACCCTGACCGGGACCACCGTCTACCTGGAAACTGATGCCCTCACTGTGGAAGAACATGCGGGTCAAGAATAGGGCTCCGCAGTCACCTACATTGCCAAGCACTACACTTGAAGGACCATCATCCTCAGGCTACGAGGGATCGCCGAAGTAAGTCACCTAGGGAACTAATAAGAGACTGTCATACAATTCTTTGCTGAGCAAGAGCCTGAAGACTTTCAGACCATGAAGTGTGACCAAAATGAAACAAAGAGAACAAAGTACTCTGAAATCTTTCAAGGTAAACATTGGTATCCAAGGCGTGTCACACACTTTCTCAATAAGCTGAATAGGGTATGGGCCGAAGCACAGCAAATCATATCTTCTGCAGGCTAGAAAACAAAGTCCACCTTAGTAATAATAGTGGTCTAAATGAAATGTCACAAACATCTTTCCAGTTTTCCAGGAGAAATAGTCTCAAATGCAGAATCTATCACACCAAAGTGACCTTCTACATTAAAACAAAGCAATATTTCCTCTTTCCCAATTTTCTTCTGCAATATTTTTAATAAATAAAAAGCACATGAAAAGAAAAGCCACAATATCTATGCATAAACATATAGTTAACACAATTACCTAAAGATCTACACATCATACATCTCTAATTACCTATAACTCTGATTTATAAGAAGGACTGTTTGAATATCAATCAAAAAGTGGGTGCTAGAAATGGCATGTACGAAAGCTGACTGGCACAACCTGGGAATCACAACCAGATACAGTGAAGACATCTGTCCATGTGCTTTGCTGCTATTTTGCTGAGTACGCATGCCCAGTGTGGAATACATCTCACAACATTAGAACAATGGATATGGCTCTTAATGAGACATGCAGCATTATCACATGTTGTCTACACACTACACCGCTGGAGAAATTATAGTGTTTAGCAGGTATTGCACCACCGGGAAGTAGCAGGACCAAGGCATTGACATCTCCGGCCCATCCTCTGTTCAGATATCAGCCAGCATGCCAACATCTTAATTCAAGAAAAAGCTCCCTAAGAAGTACAGAGATACAGAACACCTCAGCAACCGAGTCCAAAAGTGGCAGGCGAAAACCCGGAACCTCAATCAATGGCTGAAACCAAATGGGATACTCCCTCCTGGGTGGCCTGGAAGGTGCTAAACAGACTGCGCTCTGGCACCACGAGATGCAGAGCCAACCTTAAGAAATGGGGCCACAAAGTGGAGTCCACAACACGCAAGTGCGGAGAAGAGCAAACCACAGACCACCTATTGCAATGCCACTTGAGCCCTGCCACATGCACAACGGAGGACCTTCTTATAGCAACATCAGAGGCACTCCAAGTGGCCGGCTTCTGCTCAAAGGACATTTAGGATAATGCCAAATTTTTAACTTTGTTTGTGTTTTCAAACACATTATAACTGTACCCTCAATTTGCTTCTGACACGATAAATAAATAACCTATAAGTCTAAAATTACCCAAAGAATGAAGTCTTTTAAATTGCTGTGAAATGGAATAACAAGCGTTAAGTGTGTTAATTGCACTCAGGAATAAGTCTGGCGCTAGAGTACATCTCATAATCTCCAAGGTATTACAGATATTCCAATCCCTACCACCACCAAAGAAAAATGAGTTCCTACTCTAAAAATCATATTGATGATCATGCCTCGATGCTTTAGTTTAACTCCTGGAAAGGGAAAAGGCAGCTTTTGAAAGATTTTCCCAGAAATCCACAGAGAGGAATAAAAACTAGGATTATTTCTTTATCACAGCTCACATTTAGCTGTTGGGTTATACAGTCATAGAATCATAGAGATGGAAGACACCTCGTGGGCAATCCAGTCCAACCCCCTGCCAAGAAGAAGAAAGATGCATTCAAAGCACCCCCGACAGATGGCCATCCAGCCTCTGCTTAAAAGCCTCCAAAGAACTATCCTGGACAGAGAGTTCCACTGCTGAACAGCTCTCACAATTAGGAAGTTCTTTCCTCATGTTCAGGTGGAATCTCCTTTCCTGTAGTTTGAAGCCACTATTCCACGTCCTAGTCTCCTGGGCAGCAGAAAAGAAGCCTGCTCCTTCCTCCCTATAACTTCCCCTCCCATCTTGATCCATGACCCTCGTCATGTCTCCTTCTCAGCCTTCTCTCCTGCAGGCTAAACATGCCCAGCTCTTAAAACTGCTCCTCATAAGGATTGCTCTCCAGGCCCTTGATCATTTTAGTCGCTCCCCTCTGGACACATTCCAGCCTGTCAACATCTCCCTTCAGTTGCGGTGCCCAGAATTGGACACAGTGTGATTCCAGGTGTGGTCTGACCAAGGCAGAATAGAGGGTAGTATGACTTCCCTGTTCATTTAAAGTAAATCCTTGAGTAAAGGAAATCACATTCCAAATGGATAAAGACTTCTGAATTCCTTCATTGAAAACTGTAAATATAGGTTGGGGCAAAATCAGAACAAAATCACTCACAATTTCTGCCAAGAGCCATCGTGTAATAGAGCATCATTAGCACTCTATAATCAGATGGTTTTTGACTCACGGGAAAGTTTCGTAAATACGTGTGGCTCTATGACCACTTCTTGAATTTTAAGTGCATTATAAATGCTCATAAAAATAATTTCTAGCACTACTAAATTTAACCATCTCACATTTTGCCCATACCGTGCAGTCAGGAATTAAAATAATTGCTGTTCAAACTGCATGGCAAAGATGTTGGAGGGGTTTGGGGTTTTTTTGAACTTTCTGAATCCACTGTGCCACAACACAACTGACTTTGCTACAAAACTGCATAAGAATTTATTCACCAGCAATTTTCAATAGTACTAGGGAGCAGACTTCCAGATGTTTTCACCTGTTCTAATATTGTAATATCTTATAAACTATCGGCTTGACTCTTTCTGCTCAGCGTGAAAGTATTTGCAGACAGAGGAGTAACAGAGTAACAGCTACATGATGAGAAACCATGGCTGATCCAACATGCTCTGTCCAGTAAATCAGGAAGAATATACATTCTTCCCTCTCCAATCCCTCTGCAATGCCAGAAATACAGCTTAATGGTGTAACGTTAGAATATGCTGGCCATTTCCACTACCTTGGCAGCCACCTCTCCACAAAAGTCAATATTGACACTGAAATACAACACCACTGCGAGTGCAGCATTTTCCTGAACGAAGCAGAGTGTTTGAGGACTGAGACATCCATAGGGAGACCAAGGTGCTTGTTTATAAAACAGTTGTCTTCCCAATCCTGTTATATGCCTGCGAAACGTGGACAGTCTACAGACGTCACTCTCAACTCCTGGAACGATTTCATCAATGTTGTCTCCAAAAAATCTTGTAAATCTCTTGGGAAGACAGGCGGACAAATGTCAGCGTGCTGGAAGAAGCACAGACCACCAGCATTGAAGCGATGCTCCTATGCCAACAACTCCGTTGGACTGGCCACGTTGTCCACATGCCCAATCACTGTGTCACAAAGCAGTTTACTGTACTCCCAACTCAAGAACAGGAAACGTAATGTCGGTGGACAGGAAACGAGATTGAAAGATGGGCTTAAAGCTAACCTTAAAAACTGTGGCATAGACATCGAGAACTGGGAAGCCCTGGCCCTTGAGCGTTTTAACTTGAGGTCAGCTGTGACCAGCAGTGCTGTGGAATTTGAAGAGGCACAAATGGAGGGCAAGACAGGGAAACATGCCAAGAGGAAGGCACATCAAGCCAACCCTGACCGGGACCACCTTCTACCTGTAAACTGATGCCCTCACTGTGGAAGAATATGCGGGTCAAGAATAGGGCTCCACAGTCACCTACACTGACAAGACACTACACTTGAAGGACCATCATCCTCAGGCTACGAGGGATCACCTAAATAAGTAAAACATTGGAGTAATCTCCTTTTATCCTCACACCTACCCTACAAAGGCGAATTAATGGGACAAAGTCACATCTGATGAATTGGGGCTCTTGTGCCCTTGTAGCAAGTACCCATTGATTTTGATTATTTCCACACAGTTAATTTTTAAAAGGTGTTGGGAATGGCCTACAGCTCCCATCATCCCTCACAAAACTGATTCTGTTGACTGGGGATGATAGATACTGTGAGGCTCCAAAAATTATATCCATATTAGTAGCCTCAAGTAGCACAACCCTTAACATAGTTCTGTACTTATTCCTGATAGGTGTAAGAGCAGCGTACATTTGCTTTACTTTAGCAGCTGTCAGAAGAAACCTGACCCTTACAAAAGGGAAGATGCTTGGAATCCAACCCCTCTCCCTCTTCTTTGCTCTTTTTCCATTACCACTTCTCAGCAGAGCAGTCTTGGAACTCTTAACACAATCATTGTTTCCACTCTGAGGAGTGCTTCACCTACACCAGGCACGGGCAAACTTGGGCCCCTCCAGGTGTTTTGGACTTCAACTCCCACAATACTGTGTCAAATTCTGGGCACCACAATTGAAGGGCCATGTTGAGAAGCTGGAATGTGTCCAGAGGAGGGCAACTCAAATGATCAAGGGTCTGGAGAACAAGCCCTATGAGGAACGGCTTAAAGTGCTGGGCATGTTTAGCCTGCAGAAGAGAAGGCTGAGAGGAGACATGACGAGGACCATGTATTAAGATGTGAGGGGAAGTCATAGGGAAGAGGGAGCAGGCTTGTTTTCCTACTGGCTGTTAGGAATTGCAGGAGTTGAAGTCCAAAACACCTGAAGGGCCCAAGTTTGCCCATGCCTGACCTATATCTTTATACTCCAGTAACATATGTTTGGTATGCAAGAATAGTGGTGACACCGGGAATGTGGCGCAGCTGGCTAAGTGTCAGCTAAATAAGATCTCTCTGACCAGTAGGTCATGAGTTCGAGGCCTGCCCGGGTCGAGGTGGGTGCTCGACCTTAAGTGTAGCCTGCTGTCAACCTTTGCAGCCCGAAAGACAGTTACATCTGTCAAGTAGGAGATAAATGTACCACATTAAGTGGGGAGGCAAATTTTGACTGAATTAAGAGGTCATTAAAAGAACTCTAGGAACGCTGAGGAATGCGGAAGGAACAACAAGGGACGCTGGGAACGCTGAGAGATGAGGAGTGCATCAGCTCCTCCTAGAGGCCTGCCCGGGTCGAGGTGGGTGCTCGACCTTAAGTGTAGCCTGCTGTCAACCTTTGCAGCCCGAAAGACAGTTACATCTGTCAAGTAGGAGATAAAGGTACCACATTAAGTGGGGAGGCAAATTTTGACTGAATTAAGAGGTCATTAAAAGAACTCTAGGAACGCTGAGGAATGCGGAAGGAACAACAAGGGACGCTGGGAACGCTGAGAGATGAGGAGTGCATCAGCTCCTCCTAGAGGGCCTGCCCGGGTCGAGGTGGGTGCTCGACCTTAAGTGTAGCCTGCTGTCAACCTTTGCAGCCCGAAAGACAGTTACATCTGTCAAGTAGGAGATAAAGGTACCACATTAAGTGGGGAGGCAAATTTTGACTGAATTAAGAGGTCATTAAAAGAACTCTAGGAACGCTGAGGAATGCGGAAGGAACAACAAGGGACGCTGGGAACGCTGAGAGATGAGGAGTGCATCAGCTCCTCCTAGTGGCCAGAGTTTGCCTCTGTTCGTCTATATGTGTGTATGTGGAAACGGCAGGGATTGTCTGCTAAGTATGTGTACCTGTAATCCGCTCTGAGTCACCTTCGGGGTGAGAAGAGTGGAATATAAATAAAGTAAATAAATAAATAGTCATTTCAGGGCAATGCTTTGCTAAAGTGGTCCATAATTCAGATCGGAGTGATTAGATGTAGAGAAGAAGCCTTCTTCCATTCATTGCTCCTTTCTTTGCCTCCTAACCATATTTGGGTAGACACAGGTCTTCTGGCCCTTCCATTGTAATTCATGTCCACTCCCTTTCGCTTCTCTTCAATCTTGAGGACCCTCCCCCTTTGCACCAGACCTTCAGCTAGGGTCTCCCTCGGTGGCTTCATTTGTCCCCTTGATAGGAGGGGATTAGAAGTTACCTGGGAAAACCAAGAGCTTGAACACTGTTTCCATCCTAAATATGTCAGTGTCGCCTTAGATCAAACACTAACATTTAGGAAAACTGTATCAACACCAAGCACAAAGTAGCTGCACACAATGACATGCAGAAACTTACTGGCAGCACATGGGGTGCAGACCCAAAATTAATAATAACATCAGTCCTGGCCTTGTCTTACCCATCTGCTGAGTATGCCTGCCCTGTTTGGCACAAGTCTGTCCACTAGGCTTGGTTGATCCAAAAAAAAAAAGAAGGTTCAAAACTTGTTCCAGATGTAGGGGGCACTAGCGCCTCGAATCTGATTGACTTCTGAAATTTATTCAGAAAAAATTTGAAATTTATTCAGAAAAATTTTGAAATTTATTCAGAAAAATTTTGAAATTTATTCAGAAAAATTTTGAAATTTATTCAGAAAAATTTTGAAATGTATTAAGAAAAATTCTGAAATTTTGGAATTGCTTCGTTAATGGGAGACACGCATGCGCAGTAAGAAAGACACCCAGTTTGGACACGGATGTCTTTCCCTCCCTCTGCATTAGGTCTAACACAGAGGGCAAGACATCCATGTCCAAACGCAGAGGGAAAGACATCCACGTCCAGTTTGGACGCGGATGTTTTTCCCTCCTTCTGCGTTAGGTCTAACGCAGAGGGAGGGAATGACATCTGCTGCCACACACGGAAAGGAAGGCTAGAGAAGGGAAACCCGCCGATTCTTTTCCAAAAATGGTGGCAGTGGCTTCGAAATGGCAAATTCACTTCCAGGTTGCTTAAATAGCCTCAAAATTGCTTCAAAAGCAGATATAACCCAAATTCATTCTGATTTACAACTATTCCGACCGAACCTAACCAGGCTTACTGTCCATGCAAAGCAGTTAACATTGCACTGAACGAAACATGGAGAATAATCACAGGGTGTTTTAAACCTATACCTGTTGATAAACTTTATAAGCTCCCTGGCATGCCTCCCCTGATGTGTGATGGGAAGTTGCTCCTAATCGTGAGAGATACAGTAGACTGGCCAGAAGATCTGCACTCACCCAAGTTCAACTTGGAAGGTCGGTTGGGGAGATGCAAGAGTGTCTCGTATATTAAAATAAAATCCCAAAAGACAGCTGCAACTGAATAGTAGCCCACCATCACTGGGTCCCCCTCTCTGGGCTTGTGCACTTGCATGATCAAGTCTGCACTTCTCTAAATGGCTTGGCCTATGAGCAATGCCACACAAAGAAATGCTGTGTATAGATCACAGCCCCATTTGGTTTTGGAAATTGGAGGTTGGAACACATGAAGTCTTCTCTCTATATTTGAAGATTTAACTTTTGCAGATTTGATTAGGATGTTTTCTCTAGTTGTAGTGTGAACAGTAGCCTATAGAGACCTGGGTTTATTTATTTATTTATTTTACAGTATTTATATTCCACCCTTCTCATCCCGCAGGGGACTCAGGGCAGATTACAATGTACATATACATGGCAAACATTCAATGCCATACACACACAGAGGCTATTTAACTTTCCAGCTTTCATGAGGGTATTCTGGCCACCTGGGGAGCTGTCGCTTCACTGTCCATTTGTGACATTGATGGAGTACTTCCTCATTCTTTTTTGCTTGCTTGCTGGAAATTTTATGGCGTCGTAAATTAGTTAAATTAGCCTCCCTGCATAAGCAGTACCTAAATTTCCTACTTGACAGGTGCAACTGTCTTTTGGGCTGCAAAGGTCGACAGCAAGCTACATAAAGGTCAGAAGCTCACTCTGACCCGGGCTGGCTTCAAACTCATTACCTTTTGGTCAGTAGTGATCTTAATGCAGCTGATTCCCGCCAGCTGCATCATATTCCCGGTGCTGTATGTTTTATGTAATAATAATAATAATAACAACAATAACAAACTTTATTTATATTCCCAAGGGGACTCAGGGCGGATTCCAATACAAAAAGGCAACACTAAAAAACAGGGGAATTCCAGACAAGAAACAATCCGGGCCAGCTAATTCCCCCAGGCAGTAAGAAGCCAGACCTTGAAATTACTAGGCCATTAAATGCTAATCAAGATGGCCAATTGCAACATTCGCATTTGCCTCAAACAATCCCTTTGCAGCCGTGAAACCTTCTGAGTCACAATCTCTCAACCTCACGGGAAGACAATGTCAAACTTTTTCTGAGAAGATTTGCTGTGTAAACCATATGGTAAAGTCACTGAAATTCAGAAATGACTTGAAGGCATAGAAAAAAAGAATCTCCAGGTCCTTCAGGGTGAACCTATACTCACATTCTGCCAGAAGTTGACTATACGTCACATTGCAGGACCGAGAAATTTCATTTCGTTGTTGAAGGTTTTCATGGCCAGAATCACTGTGTTCTGGGAACACAGGAATCCTGGATCACTCTAACAGCTACAGTGTCAGCCATTGAAATCCACAAGCATATGGACAATTTCAACAGAAAGGAGAAAACTATGAAAATGAACAAAATCTGGCTACCGGTATATTAAAAAACGCTACAATCAGGACAGTAAAGAAAGAGCAACACCCAGAAAACAGGGGAATTCCAGGCAAGAATAAATCAGGCCCAACTAATTACCAACAAAGGATTCCCTCAGGCAGCCAAGCCTTAAAGCTGCAAGGCTATTCAATGTTAATCAATTGCAGCATTCAAACTTGCCTCAAGCAACGCATGCACAAAACCACATATATATATATACGCAAACAAACATATACACACACAGTATACACAAATACAGACACATATACACACACAAACCACATACACAGCAAACACACACATACACATACAGTATACACAAATACACACACACACAACACATCTACGCAGACTAGGCCACAGCAACGAGTGGCAGGGGATGGCTAGTATATTATATGCACACGTATGTATATATCATATACATGTGTGTGAATGTATGTATGTATAGGCAGTGCAGGAAAAACAATCAGGGCCAGCTAACACCTCCCAACAAAGGATCCCCAGGCAGCAACGAGCCAGTCTTTGAAGCTGCAAGGTCATTCGATGCTAATCAAGGTGGTCAATTGCAACACTCAAACTTGCCTCCAACAGACAAGAGTTCTTTCTCCCACCCTGGACATTATTCCACAGATATATAAACCTCACTTGCCTAGTTTCCAACAGACCTCACGACCTCTGAGGATGCTTGCCACAGATGTGTGCGAAACATCAGGAGAGAATGCTTCTGGAACATGGCTATTCAGCCCGGAAAACTCACAGCAATCTAGAGATCGCTTTGTTGCAAGTTGAATAGTTTTTTGAAACCCTTATTTTATATATTGTTGAAGGCTTTCATGGCTGGAATCACTGGGTTGTTGTGTGTGTGTTTCTGGGCTGTAGGATCATGCTCCAGACCTCACAACCTCTGGGGATGCCTACCATAGATGCAGGCAAAACGTCAGGAGAGAATGCTTCTGGAGCATGGCCATACAGCCTGAAAAACACGCAACAACCCTTTGGTTTTATTTTTGCATTGTTTCATAAACTGCTCTGAAATCCTTCATAGACAAACAAGTAATATAAAATAGATAAATGGATATAAAGAGGACAATATGATGATGCCAGAGCTCTAATGTTTGTGAACAGATTTGGAAATCTATTTACCTTTCTCCAGCTCTCCTCCTCCATGCGTGTAACTTGTAAATATATCTTAGATTAAATCAGGAAAAGGGTCTAGTTTGTGTGCTATAACTTTTCATAACACTCCTCACATCAAAACTCAAGTATCTCAAGAAATACGACAAAAACAAAACAAAACAAACCCAAAGACACTTCATAATGAACAACTGACATAAATGCAGCATGTTTTCTATCAGGATATTTGGTACAATTTCCCTTTACAGCAGTGTTTCTCAGCCGCATCCCCTTAATACAGTTCCTCATGTTGTGATGACCCCGAATCATAAAACTATTTTCATTGCTACTTCATAACTGTAATGTTGCTACTGTTATGAATCGTAATGTAAATATCTGATATGCAAGATGTATTTTCATTCACTGGACTAAATTTGGCACAAATACCCAGTGGTGGAGTTGGGGGGGGGGAGGTAGACCTTGATATTTGAGAGTTGTAGTTGCTGGGATTTATAGTTCACCAACAATCAAAGAACATTCTAAACTCCACCAACAATAGAATTGAACCAAACTTGGCACACAGAACCCCCATGACCAACAGAAAATACTGGAAGAGTTTGGTAGGCATTGAGTTTGAGTTTTGGAGTTATAGTTCACCCAGATCCAGAGAGCACTGAGGACTCAAACAATGAGGGATCTGGACCAAACTTGGCACAAATACTCAATATGCCCAAATGTGAACAGTGGTGGAATTTGGGGGGTGGGCAGACCTTGATATTTGGAAGTTGTAGTTGCTTGGATTTATAGTTCACCTACAATCAAAGAACATTCTAAACTCCACCAACAATAGAATTGAACCAAACTTGGCACACAGAACCCCCATGACCAACAGAAAATACTGGAAGAGTTTGGCGGGCATTGAGTTTGAGTTTTGGAGTTATAGTTCACCCAGATCCAGAGAGCACTGAGGACTCAAACAATGATGGATCTGGACCAAATTTGGCACAAATACCCAATATGCACAAATGTGAACAGTGGTGGAGTTGGGGTGAGGGTAGACCTTGATATTTAGGAGCTGTAGTTGCTGGGATTTATAGTTCACCTACTGAACCACACCAACAACAGAATTGGGCCAAACTTCCCACACAGAAACCCCATGACCAACAGAAAATACAGAGTTCTCAGTGCTCTCTGGCTTTAGACAACCAACTCTCAATAAGTGATAATAATAATTCTAACATTAGTTAATATAAACAATAAATAATAATAATATGAACTTATAATTTGATTGAATCTAATTTTATGCTAGCCAAAATTTATGAGAAACTTTCTCAATTAATTATTAATTTATTAACTATGAAATGGAGGTAACGAGTAGTCACCAAGATGAATAATATTAATAATTAATAATAATTAATATTAAATTTCTTCTAATTAAATGTTTTGTACTTATTATATGCTAGTCAAAGAAATATTAGATAAGATTCCTAGCTGTCGCAACGGCGGCGGATAAAAGGATCTGAGGTGGCAGCCCCTCCCACTGGCTATATATGCTGGAGGGGAATGTGGGCGGGGCTACCATTTAAAGCGATATTAGCTGTTAAAAGATTCCGAACTGTCCGCGCAGGCGCAGGAAATACCATAAGTACGATTCACAGTGACCACGACAGGGAAATACTGTATTTTCTGATAGTCTTTGGTGACCCCTCTGACATCCCCCTCGCAACCCCCCAGAGGTCCCGACCCCCAGATTGAGAAACGCTGCTTTACAGGGTTTAATGCAACAGTGTGTTCAGTGTATTTTACTTCTCCGCACAGCAGGATCATATGCATTGAAGAAACTCTCTCTACAGAGGTACTATAAAGACTTCTAAACCCCATGATTTAGAGTGCATTCAATATAAAAGGTCTGCCAACGGGGATATTTATGGGACTCTGAAAAGAAGCCTATTTCGTGGAGCTGGAACAGACACTGCACTTAACACACATCTGTCCTTTGGAGATCTCAGAGACACCACCTGTTTTATATCAGATTCAATGGGGAAAAATGCAGAGGGGCGTGGAGAGCAGTCCCTTCCGTTTATAGTGAAGATGCAAAGGCTAAGAATACACATAGCTTGACTGCAGATAACGAAATCCATCCCACTTTCTCTGCCCCGTTATACATTTAGCCATTCTGCCCATCTCTGGCCTTAATCCCACGCTGTGTATTCAAATGGTCATTTCTCACAACAGCAGACGAAAACAATGGGACAAAGGAATCCACCTTATTATTTTCTTTTCTAGCACACAATGCGAGTAGTGCAAATAATTAGAACATTTTAGCAGGGTGATGATTCAATGCATGGGGGACGGACGGCAGAAATATGTTTTTTATAGAACAGGGCAAAGAGAGGCCTCGAGGCCAAATGTGTCCTATTCCAGCTTCATTATTCATTCCCTCCAGATTTTTAAAAAAATCACTTTTTTAGTGCAAAAAAAGAAAGGGATAGATCAGGGGTTGGGAAGCTTTTTGACTCAAGAGAGCCATAAAAGCAAAATATTTGGAAATTTATTTCAGTGAGAGCCATATACATATATATTATATATATATATATATATATATATATATATATATATATATAAACACTGAATTCAACTAAATGTGAGTATATATGTACATACTATGAGAACTTTATATAAATGGGAAGGGTGTTGAATTTCAAAAGACAGCAATACTTTCCAAAAGCTACTTACTCAAGAGTAGTACAAATGGCATCACAACGAGTTCTTCAACGACAATGGCTTCTGAATTGCAGCCATTTTTGCCTTTACATACAATGTTCACTTTAGTGCAGGGGTTGGGAACCTATGGCCGCAGGCCCCTCCCCGCCCAAGGAGTTGCCGGAAAGTGGCCCTGGGCTGCGGAAAACGCCACATGGCGGGCCCGTGTGCCCCGGTCCTCTCTGCCACCCTTGCTGTGGGTTTCAGGGCCAGCAGGGCCCGCCACGCAGTGTTTTCCGCAGCCCAGGGCCGCTTTCCAAAAACTCCTTGCGCGGGGAGGGGCCTGCGGCTGGCATCCAGCCCCTCCCCACCCAAGGAGTTGCCAGAAAGCGGCCCTTGGTTGCGGAAAATGCCGCATGGCGGTCCTGCCTGTCCCGGTCCTCCCCGCCTCCCCTGCTGCGGGTTTTGGGCCCAATAGGGCCCGCCACAAGGTGCTTTCCACAGCCCAGGGCCGCTTTCCAGCAACTCCTTGGGCCGGGAGAGGCTGGATGCTGGGCCTGTCGTGCCTGAGAGCCAGATAGAATCGTCAAAAGAGCCATTGTTGACCCACCGTCTAGCCGGCGCCGGAGTCGGGGGGACCGCACTTCAATGGGTGGCCTCCTTTCTCTGGGGCCGGGGACAACGTGTGGAGGGGCGGGGGTCTCGGGGAGGGCCCCACTTAACTGTGGGGTCCCCAGGGGCTATCCTCTCCCCTTGTTATTCAACGTTTATATGCGCCCCCTGGCCCAGCTGGCCCGCGACTTTGGTCTGGAGTGTTATCAGTACGCGGATGACACCCAGCTTCTGCTGAGAATGGACGGCAGGCCGGATACCGTACCCGATTGTTTCCACCGATGCCTGGAAGCCGTGACTGGGTGGCTGCGTGCCAGCCGGCTGAAGGTGAACCCGTCGAAGACGGAGATCCTGTGGCCCGGTCGCCCTGGGCTGGGTGGGTGCCGGTTGCCTACCCTGGATGGCGAGCAGCTTAGCCCGTCATCATCGGTTAAGAGCTTGGGTGTTCAGCTGGACTCCCTGCTGACCATGGAGGCCCAGGTCTCCGCGGTCTGCAGGGGTCCTTCTATCACCTGCGTCAGGCTAGGCGACTGGCACCCTACCTGTCGGGAACGACCTGGCGGCGGTAATCAAGCGACGGTCATCTCGAGACTGGACTACTGTAACGCCCTCGTTGGCCTTCCCTTGTCGACACTCCGGAAACTCAAGCTAGTGCAGAATGCCGCGGCACGCCTGCTGACGGGCTCGTCAGTGAGGGACCACATCACGCCTATTCTTCGGCAACTGCACTGGCTTCCTATCGAGTACCGAATTGTCTTCAAGGTATTGGTATTGACCTTCAAGGCACTTCACGGCCTAGGGCCTGCGTACCTGAGGACCGCCTTACCCGTACTTGCCCCGAGATCACTGCGGTCAGACGAACGGAATTTGTTGACCATACCATCGGTCCGCTCCTGCCACCTATCCGCAACCCGACAGAGAGCTTTCTCAGCGGCAGCTCCAGCGCTGTGGAACTCTCTGCCTGATAGAGTCCGAACCATCTCGGAATTAATCCCCTTCAGAAAGGCTTGTAAGACCGCTCTTTTGAGCTAGCATTTACCTAAGCCTGATTGGATGATATGTTGTATACCCTTGTATACTTTTGTATATCTCCTGTACCTCGTGATACGTTGAACTCGTGTTTTTAACTGTCTTTTGTTTTAATTGTAGGGCAACATGCCGAGACTTGGCCTGCCCAGGTGTATTTTATTGTCACCCGCCCCGAGCCTGTAGGGAGGAGCGGAATATAAAATCGAAGAATAAATAAATAAAAATAAATAAATATATGGCTTGCGAGCCATAGGTTCCCGACCCCTGGGATAGATAGTGTTATCAAAGGCTTTCAAGGCTGGAATCACTGGGTTGCTGTGACTTTTCCGGACTGTATGGCCATGTTCCAGAAGCATTCTCTCCTGACATTTTGCCCAGATCTGTGGCAGGCATCCTCAGAGGCTGTGAGGTCTGTTGGAAACTAGGCAAATCTGTGGAATAATGTCCAGTGTGGGAAAAAGAAGCCTTGTCTGTTTGAGGCAAGTGTGAATGCTGCAACTGATCAGCATTGAATAGCCTTGCAGCTTCAAGGCTTGGCTGCTTCCTGCCTGGGGGAATCCTTTGCTGGGAGGCGATTAGCTGGCCCTGATTGTATCTTGTCTGGAATTCCCCTGTTTTGGAATGTTGTTCTTTCTTTATTGTCACTGTCACAATAGTTTCCTCCTATCTGTTGGAACTGTCCACATGCTTGTAGAACCAACATGGGCACAGCATATTATTTGAGAACACGGAAATGCTGGACCACTCTCACAACCATCATATCAGACTACAGAGAGAAGCCATCGACATCCACAAGCATGTGGACAATTTCAACGGAAAGGGAAAAAAAACATGAAAACTATGAAAATGAACAAAATCTGGCTACTGGTATTTTTTAAAAAACATCTAGAATCAGGACAGTAAAGAAAGAAGTTGGATACGACAGGAAACCCCCAGAGTTGGATACGACGAAACTGGACTTAATGTTTTCTGACGTTTCGCCCCCAGCCGTGGCAGGCATCCTCAGAGGTCGTGAGGTCTGTTGGAAACTAGGCAAGTGAGGTTTATATATCTGTGGAATAATATCCAGGGTGGGAGAAAGAACTCTTGTCTGTTGGAGGCAAGTGTGAGTGTTGCAATTGGCCACCTTGATTAGCACTGAATGGCCTTGCAGCTTCAAAGACTGGCTAGTTGCTGCCTGGGGATCCTTTATTGGGAGTTGTCAGCTGGCCCTGATTGTTTTTCCTGCAATGCCTATGCATGCATACACACATACACATACACATGTATATGATATATACATACGTGTGCATATAATAAACTAACCATCCCATGCCACGTGTTGCTGAGGCCTAATCTGCGTAGATGTATTTTGTGTGTGTGTGTATATATATTTGTGTATATATGTGTGTGTGTATTTGTGTATACTGTATGTGTATATGTGTGTTTGCGTATATATGTGTGGTTTTGTGCATACGTTGTAATGTAATTTTGGGTTTTAGCTTTTTAAGTCCCTTCTGCTGTATTTTTCAGTGTTTTCATGAGTTATGGTCACTTGTTGGCCTGATAGGTGTCTTGTATCCAAATTTGGTGTCCATTCGTCCAGTGGTTTTTGAGTTATGTTAATCCCACAAACGAACATTACATTTTTATTTATATAGATATACATATACACATACACACACTATATACATCCCTGTTATCACTCTCTCTATATATATTTCCCCTCTTTCTATATATTCTATCTATTGTGTGTATCCCCTCCCAGAAGCAGAAGATAATACCCAGACCCACCAATTTCTCATCTCTGATTTAAAGGGATTTTAATAAAAAGCCAAGCTGGTTTGTCACTGACACAATAGTGCCGGCTCCGAGGAAATCCCCTCTTCCATTGACCTACGTATGAAGCTCCATACCTTATCAAGGAACTATTATTTAATACTCTATGCCCCTTGTGGGGCTGGGGTCCTCTCAAATTTTTACCAAGTCATTATTTATACAGCACATAGTCTTAAATTACCAAGTCATTATACCGAACACAGCTTAGTCTTAAATAGCATCATATAAACATTCCTGCAATTGAAGGGAGATGTTGACAAGCTGGAATGTGTCCAGAGTAGGGCAACAAAAATGATCAAGAATCTGAAGAACAAGCCCTATGAGGAGCGGCTTAAAGAGCTGGCCATGTTTAGCCTTCAGAAGAGAAGGATGAGGGGAGACAATATGAGGGACATGTATAAATATGTGAAGGGAAGTCATAGGGAGGAGGGAGCAAGCTTGTTTTCTGCTGTCCTGAAGACTAGGACATGGAACAGTGGCTTCAAACTAAAGGAGATTCCACCTGAACATGAGGAAGAACTTCCTGACTGTGAGAGCTGTTCAGCAATGGAACTCTCTGACCCGGAGTGTAGTGGTCGGAGCCTTCTTTGGAGGCTTTTAAACAGTGGCTGGAAGGCCATCTGTCGGGGGTGCTTTGAATGTGATTTTCCTGCTTCTTGGCAGAATGGGGTTGGGCTGGATGGCCCTCGAAGTCTCTTCCAACTCTATGATTCTATGATTATCCTGGTTATAGGCTGAAAATTAGTGTGTCTATGGAGGGGATAGACAGCATTTCAGCCCAGCATGAAAACAATTAATATAGCTTGAGATCTCCGGCAAGCCAACTCGGACGGCTTCCAGTTCATGACTGTTAGTCAAAATATGCAACCTAAATCCCTTGGGGCAGCTACTCACTTAGTTAAATAATAGCAATAACAGTAATAATATGTGAAGCTATACTGTTGAATTAAAGATCTGTGTCAGGCCTGGGCCAGCTTGAGCCCTCCTTGTGTTTTGGACTATAACTCCCACAATTCCTAAAAGCATAACAATAATAATAATAATAAGTGAAGCTATACTGTTGAATTAAAGATCTGTATCAGGCCTTTGCCAACTAGGGACCTCCAGGTGTTTTGAACTACAACTCCCACAATTCCTAAAAGCCTAATAATAATAACAACAATAATAATAATATGTAAAGCTATACTGTTGAATTAAAGATCTGTATCACGCCTGGGCCAACTTGGGCCCTCCAGGTGTTTTGGACTACAACTCCCACAATTCCTAACAGCCTAACAACAACAACAACGATAATATGCGTAGCTATACTGTCGAATTAAAGATCTGTATAGGGCCTGGGCCAACTTGGACTCTCCAGGTGTTTTGGACTACAACTCCCACAAATCCTAAAAGCCTAATAATAATAATATATGAAGCTATACTGTTGAATTAAAGATCAGTATCACGCCTGGGCCAACTTGGGCCCTCCCGGTGTTTTGGACTACAAGTCCCACAATTCCTAACAGCCTAACAACAACATAATATGCAGCTATACTGATAAAGATCTGTATAGGGCCTGGGCCAACTTGGACCCTCCAGGTGTTTTGGACTACAACTCCCACAATTCCTGTTGAATTAAAGATCTGTATCACGCCTGGGCCAACTTGGGCCCTCCAGGTGTTTTGGACTACAACTCCCACAATTCCTAAAAGCCTAATAATAATAATATATGAAGCTATACTGTTGAATTAAAGATCTGTATCACGCCTGGGCCAACTTGGGCCCTCCAGGTGTTTTGGACTACAACTCCCACAATTCCTAACAGCCTAACAATAACAATAATAACATGTGTTGCTATACTGTCATAGAATCATAAGAGACCTCATAGGCCATCCAGTCCAACTGCCTGCCAAGAAGCAGGAAAATTGCATTCAAAGCACCCCCGACAGATGGCCACCCAGCCTCTGTTTAAAAGCTTCCAAAGGAGGAGCCTACACCACACTCCGGGGAAGAGAGTTCCACTGCTGAACAGCTCTCACAGTCAGGAAGTTCTTCCTCATGTTCAGGTGGAATCTCCTTTCTTGTAGTTTGAAGCCATTGTTCCATTGCGTCCTAGTCTCCAGGGCAGCAGGAAACAAGCTTGCTCCCTCCTCCCTATGACTTCCTCTCACATATGTATACATTGCTATCGTGTCTCCTCTCAGCCTTCTCTTCTTCAGGCTAAACATGCCCAGCTCTTTAAGCCACTCCTCATAGGGCTTGTTCTCCAGACCCTTGATCACTATAGTCGCTCTCCTCTGGACACATTCCAGCTTGTCGATATCTCTCTGCAATTATGGTGCCCAACTCTATCATTATTATTATTATTAACTTTATTTCTAACCCGCATCCATCTCCCCAAAGGGGACTTGGAGCAGCTTACATGGGGCCATGCCCGAACAACACATCACAAAAAATATCAAAAACATCAGAAAACAATAAACACAACAAAAGCAATAAACACAATAAAATAAATACATCTTTGAAAACACTAGAACATAGGTGGATGTAAAACAGAAACAAAAGCAAAAGGGCGAGCCACATGTACATATAAAATGTTTAAAAACTCGGGAGAGATAACTGGAGTAGTGTCAAAACATAAAGGATCACATAGGGGGGAAGAGGTCTCACCAAAAACGGGGGCATTTGGGAGTCTAATCTCCTAAAGCCCAGTGGAAAAACCAGGTTTTCAATTGTTTTTTAAAGGATTCCAGTGAGGGGGCATTCCTAATCTCTCCCGGGAGGGAATTCCAAAGTTGGGGGGCCACAGATGAGAAGGCTTTGTCCCTAGTGCTCACAAGCCGGGCCTGTGAGACTGGGAGGGGCGAAAGGAGGGCCTCCCCTGAGGAGCGAAGTGCTCGGGCTGGCTCATGGGAGGAGAGCCGGTCACAAAGGTAGGCGGGTCCCAAACCGTTTAGGGCTTTGTAGGTAATCACCTGCACCTTGAATTGGGCTCGGAAAATAAATGGCAGCCAGTGGAGCTCTTTAAACAGGGGAGGGGGTCGACCGCTCCCTGTAACCTGCCCCAGTTATTACTCTGGCAGCCAAGCGTTGGACAAGTTGAAGTTTCCAGGCCGTCTTCAAGGGAAGCCCCATGTAGAGCGCATTGCAGTAATCCAGTCTAGAGGTAACCAAGGCATGGACCACCATGGTCAAGTCAGACTTCGCGAGGTATGGTCGCAGTTGGCGCACAAGTTTTAACTGTGCGAAGGCTCTCCCAGCCACCGTCGACACCTGAGCATCAAGCGTCAGCGCTGAATCCAAGAGAACCCCCAAACTGTGGACCTGTGACTTCAGGGGGAGTGTAACCCCGTCCAGCACAGGTTGCCACCCAACCGACCTGGAGGACCTCTGTCTTATCGGGATTGATCCTCAGCTTGTTCCTCCTCATCCAGACCGTCACAGCGGCCAGGCACTGGTCCAATATCCGAGGGGCTTCCTTGGAATCTGATGGAAAAGAGTAGTGGAGTTGGGTGTCATCTGCGTAGAGATGGCACCGTACTCCAAAACTCCGGATGACCTCACCCAGCGGTTTCATGTAGATGTTAAATAGCATGGGGGGTAAAATAGATCCTTGTGGGACCCCACAGGTCAAAGGCCAGGGGCCCCAGCTTCACCAACTGGGAACGACCTTCCAGGAAGGATCGGAGCCACAGAAGGACCGTGCCCGCTATTTATTTATTTATTTATTTATTTATTAAGCTTGCTTTTATGCCGCCACTCCCGGGAGGGCTCAGGGCAGCTCACAGGAGCCAAACAAGGCACAGTAAAAACAATGACAATGATTAAAACAACAGCAAATTAGCTAAAAACAGTACACTCAATAAAATCATTAAAACTGCGATAAAACACGCTACCACAGATAACACTTAAAAACAGGGGCTGCACAAGGTAGGACCTACAGGTCGAACGCCTGGCGGAAAAGATGGGTCTTGCAGGCCCGTCTGAATGCAAGCAGGTCCTGGATCGCACGTGTTTCTGCCGGGAGGGCGTTCCACAGTGTGGGCACGATGACAGAGGACGCCCTCCTGCGGGTTGAGGTCAAGCGCGCGAGCCTCGCCGGGGGGACGTCCAAGAGAAAGGCACCCTCTGACCGCAGTGATCTCATTGGGCAATAAGGGGAGAGACGGTCCCTCAGGTACGTTGGCCCCAAGCCGTGTAGGGCCTTAAAGGTAAGAACCAACACTTTGAAGGTGATCCGGTGCTCAATTGGCAGCCAGTGCAGATCCTGCAAGGCAGGTGTTATGTGACTGCCTGCTGGTGTTCCAGACAGGAGTCGGGCGGCAGAGTTCTGCACTAGCCTGAGCTTCCGGGTCACTGACAAAGGAAGGCCAACGTAGAGTGCGTTGCAGTAGAACCCCAACTACACCTACAAATTGATGGGGTCAAAGCTTTCCGAGACAAACCAGGAAAGGGATCTTGGGGTTTTGGTGGACAGCTCAATGAAGATGTCAACCCAGTGTGCTGCAGCAGCGAAAAAAGCAAATTCTATGCTTGGCATGATCAGAAAGGGAATCGAAAATAGGTCAGCACATGTTGTATTACCTCTCTACAAATCGATGGTAAGGCCACATTTGGAGTACTGTGTACAATTCTGGTCTCCGCACCTCAAGAAGGATATAACGGAACTGGAAAAGGTACAGAAAAGGGCAACAAGAATGATCCAAGGGATGGAGCGGCTCCCTTATGAAACCAGGTTGCAACGCCTTGGTCTTTTCAGCCTTGAAAGACGGCGTTTAAGAGGTGACTTGATCGAAGTGTATAAAATCATGCATGGGATAGAAAAGGTGAATAAAGAAAAATTATTTTCTTTGTCACAAAACACTAGGACTAGAGGGCACTCCCTGAAGCTCCAAGGTAGGAAAATTAGGACTAATAAAGGGAAATATTTCTTCACCCAGAGGGTCATTGGGTTATGGAACTCACTTCCAGAGGAGGTTGTGACAGCTGTCAGCCTGGACAGCTTCAAGGCAGGATTAGACAGATTCATGGATACCAAGTGTATCGGTAGTTACTGAAAAGGACATTCAAGTGCCACCTCGGAGTTGGTTGAGGTAGGCAGGATTTCCCTGGGTACTGGTCATTTCAAATGCAGTAGGTTGTTGCGTCTTCTCTTGTTCCTGTGCCCGCACGTTTACGCCGCTTGAGGTAAAAAGGTAAACATCTGGGGAGTTTTGGGACTCCAGATTGGCTGCTACAGTAAAAGCAAACATATTAAACTAGCTTAAAGATTTCCAGCCTAGCAATCAAAGGCTAGCCGGAAAAGGTGAGTCTTGCAGGCCTTGCGGATTTCCAGCCTAGCAATCCAGCCTAGCAAGATTTCCAGCCTAGCAATCAAAGGCTAGCCGGAAAAGGTGAGTCTTGCAGGCCTTGCGGAAGGAGAGTAGGTCCCGCATGGCCCGTATATCGCTTGGAAGTGTGTTCCATATTGACGGCGCCACTACAGAAAAGGCTCTGTGCTGGGTCGATGTGACTCATATTCTTGTGTTTCAAATAATTATAATAATAATTCACCTGCAAATCATTTCATTTCATTTCAATTTATTATTTCATGAGTCGCTCTCCACCGAAGTGCTCTGAGCGACTTACAATAGCAATAAAACATACATATATATCATCAATTACAAGTTAAAACCTTTAACGAAGAGCCAAGGTTTAAGAGCCTGGGTGAATGTCCGCAAATCGGGCATGGCTCTAACATATGGAGGCAAGGAGTTCCACAGGGTTGGAGCCAGGACTGAAAAGGCCCTACGCCTTGTAGAATCTAGACGCGCTTCCCTGGGGCCGGGAATATGTAGAAGGTTTTCCTAGGCTGGTCTTGGTGGTCTCCGATGGCAAACGTATGAGAGGCGATCCCTGAGATATTTAGGACCCTGACCGTGAATGGCCTTGAACGTTAATCAGAGCTGACAGCTGGCACAACAAAGCATTGCATGGGCAGTTCCTTGACAAAATTGAAGGAAATGTTGACAAGGAGAGGACCTGGTTATGGCTCACAAATGCAACCTGGAAGAAACAGAAGAAGGCCTGATTCTTGCAGCCCAGGAGCAAGCCATCAGAACAAAGGCCATTAAGGCCAGGATTAAAGGTAAGAACCAACACTTTGAAGGTGATCCGGTGCTCAATTGGCAGCCAGTGCAGATCCTGCAAGGCAGGTGTTATGTGACTGCCTGCTGGTGTTCCAGACAGGAGTCGGGCGGCAGAGTTCTGCACTAGCCTGAGCTTCCGGGTCACTGACAAAGGAAGGCCAACGTAGAGTGCGTTGCAGTAGAACCCCAACTACACCTACAAATTGATGGGGTCAAAGCTTTCCGAGACAAACCAGGAAAGGGATCTTGAGGTTTTGGTGGACAGCTCAATGAAGATGTCAACCCAGTGCGCTGCAGCAGTGAAAAAAGCAAATTCTATGCTTGGCATGATCAGGAAGGGAATTGAAAATAGGTCGGCAAATGTTGTATTACCTCTCTACAAATCGATGGTAAGGCCACATTTGGAGTACTGTGTACAATTCTGGTCTCCGCACCTTAAGCAGGATATAACGGAACTGGAAAAGGTACAGAAAAGGGCAACAAGAATGATCCAAGGGATGGAGCGGCTCCCTTATGAAACCAGGTTGCAACGCCTTGGTCTTTTCAGCCTTGAAAGACAGCGTTTAAGAGGTGACTTGATCGAAGTGTATAAAATCATGCATGGGATAGAAAAGGTGAATAAAGAAAAATTATTTTCTTTGTCACAAAACACTAGGACTAGAGGGCACTCCTGAAGCTCCAAGGTAGGAAAATTAGGACTAATAAAGGGAAATATTTCTTCACCCAGAGGGTCATTGGGTTATGGAACTCACTTCCAGAGGAGGTTGTGACAGCTGTCAGCCTGAACAACTTCAAGGCAGGATTAGACAGATTCATGGATACCAAGTGTATCGGTAGTTACTGAAAAGGACATTCAAGTGCCACCTCGGAGTTGGCTGAGGTAGGCAGGATTTCCCTGGGTACTGGTTGTGGGGGGTCGGGAGCAGGTCAGGGTTTTGCCCTCCCTTCTGCTCGAGATCCCCGTGTACAACTGGTGGGCCACTGATACAGAATGCTGGACTAGATGGGCTGAGGTCCGATTCAGCATGGCTCTTCTTATGTTCTTATGTTCTTATGCAGTCGGCTGTTAGGATTTGTGGGAGTTGTAGTCCAAAACACCTGGAGGGCCCAAGTTGGCCCAGGCCTGATCTATATCACAGAATGAATGCATCTTAGCATCACTTGAATGCTATGGAGGTCTAACTGCAGCAGAAGTGAATGGAACTCTTGCCTTCTCTTGATACTCCAGAATAGTGTTGGCCTTTGTAGCTGCTGCATTGCATGGCATGGCAATGCAGCACAATATGGGCAGCTTGTGTTCTGCTCTGGCTGCCAGACCAGACCTCTTTTTTTTGCAGAGCCTGCAAGAGGAATGCAGTGCCTGTACCTGCCTGCATGGCATTCCTATTGCCCAATCCCTATCAGAATTGCCTGCCCTTGCTTACCTTCATCCTCGAGCTCCAGTTTCTCCAGCATCCCTTCGGAGGAGGAAGCTGCTGCTGCTGCTGCCGCCTGCAGAAGGGCAGGAAGGGAGGGAGAGAAAGGCAGACAAGCAAGATCAGCAGCAGCACCACTCAGGAGGGCCCCCCTCCCCTTCTGTAGGCCTGTCGGCCACGCCCCCTCTCCCTTCTCAATTCGTGATTGGACAAGGCGGGGAGGCAGAGCCGCTGGGGAAGCCACGCCCCTCTCCTTGTCCTTTAACTCCCCCCCTCTCCCCGCAATGGAACGCTCCATACTTCCATCGCAAGAAAGAGACGCAGATACCACTCTGAACAAACAAAAAGGGGGAAGACAGCACAGATCTGAATTAAGTCCCTCCCTACTCCCAATACTTTTTCTGACAAACCTCTACTCCTGGTTCTTTTCTCCCTTCATATAGAAAGAGTTCTGATTTAAATTGTGCATTTTAAATTCAGGTAATATATTGATTTTTATCCCCCCTCTGCTAGAGTTGGTATAATCCAGGGTGCAATTCACCTGCATAGGTTGCGCCGGGCAAGTGGGATAAACCATTCTTCTCGGATAGGGGGAGGTTATACGAGTTCCCTGTTCTCACCCCTTTGTCCATAATTTAAAGATCCATAGTTCTGCCAGAATAGGATTGATTGCATTTTCCTTTCCTAATAGGCCAATCAATGGCTCCCAATGGTGTGTCAATGAGGTCACATCCACCTGCCTTCCCCCATAATAATAATATAATATTATTATTATATATTATTATTTTACATATTATATTATATATTATATATTATTATATTTTCATGCAGATCCAAGTAGGGTGGCCTTTTGCAGCTGACAGATGGTAATTTTGTCAGTGCCAATTGTGTTTAAGTGCAGGCCAAGGTCTTTAGGCACTGCACCCAGTGTGCCGATCACCACTGGGACCACCTTGACTGGCTTGTGCCGGATCTTTGCAGTTCGATCATTAAATCCTCATATCGTGTCAGCTTTTTCAGATGTTTCTCTTCAATCCTGCTGTCACCTAAATAATAATAATCATTTTATTATTATATAATATATTATTATTTTACATATTATATTATATACTATATTGTATATTATGTTATATATTTATTATTATTTTTATTATTTATTATTATTATTATTTAGGTTACAACAGGATTGAAAAGAAACAACTGGAAAAGCTGGCACGATATGAAGATTTTGTTTGCTGTGGACTCATTTATTATTTATTTATTTATTATTTGGATCGAACTGCAAAGACTCTGGCACAAGACAGTCAGAGGGGTCCCAGTGGTGATCGGCATGTTGGCAGCCAAGTCCGGGCACTGCAGTTGGTACCAAAAGACATCATGGCCTGCACTTAACACAAGCCTTGATTGGTTTAGCTGACAAAATTACCATCAAATAAGTCAGCTTTGCATCTTGCCCAAATGATAGTTAACCCACTGTAGGAATGAAGAATTAGTAACCTACTGTTTAACAAATCTGTTAAGAAGTGATGCATAATAATAATAATAATAATCTTTATTTATAGCCCACCTCAATTTCCCCAAGGGGGACTCAGGGCGGCTAACATGAGGCCAAGTCCAAAGATACAATACAGCAAAATAAAATACAAAATGCAAACGACAAGTGGGAAGTGTCCGACGTGTGATCCAATACAACAGCCAGCAGAGTGATCTTGTTTGCTGTGGACTCATCTTATTGTGTTTCAAATAATTATAATGCTAATTCACCTGCAAATCATTTCATTTTCATTTCAATTTATTATTTCATGAGTTGCTCTCCACTGAAGTGCTCCAAGCGACTTACAATAGCAATAAAACATACATATATATCATCACATAATTACAAGTTAAAAGCTTTAACAAAGAGCCAAGTTTTAAGAGCCTGGGTGAATGACCACAAATCAGGCATGGCTCTAACATATGGAGGCAAGGAGTTCCACAGAGTTGGAGCCAGGACTGAAAAGGCCCTATGCCTTGTAGAGTCTAGACGTGCTTCCCTGGGGCCGGGAATATGTAGAAGGTTTTCCTGGGCTGGTCTTGGTGGTCTCCGATGGCAAACGTATGAGAGGCGATCCCTGAGATATTTAGGACCCTGACCGTGAATGGCCTTGAACGTTAATCAGAGCTGACAGCATTGCATGGGCAGTTCCTTGACAAAATTGAAGGAAATGTTGACAAGGAGAGGACCTGGTTATGGCTCACGAATGCAACCTGGAAGAAAGAGACAGAAGAAGGCCTGATTCTTGCAGCCCAGGAGCAAGCCATCAGAACAAAGGCCATTAAGGCCAGGATTGAAAAATCAGTGAATGACCCAAAATGCAGACGGTGCAAGGAAGCGGATGAAATCATTGATCATACCCTCAACTGCTGCAAGAAAATAACACAGACTACAAACAGAGGCACAACTCTGTGGCTCAAATGATTCACTGGAATGTATGTCACAAGTACCACCTGCCAGTAGTAAAGAAGTAGTGAGATAACAAACCCGCAAAGGTTGTGGAAAATGAACACACAAAAATACTGTAGGATTTTCGAATCGAGACTGACAAAGTGTTAGAACACAATACACCAGACATCACGATTGGGGAAAAGAAAAAGAGTTTGGATTATTGATGTCGCCATACTGGGTGACAGCCTCATTGAGGAAAAACAACAGGAAAAGCTCAGCCGTTATCAGGACCTCAAAATCGAACTGCAAAGGCTCTGGCATAAACCAGTTCAGGTGGTCCCAGTGGTCATTGGCACACTGGGTGCCGTGCCAAAAGATCTCAGCCGGCATTTGGAAACAATAAACATTGACAAAATCATGATCTGTCAACTGCAATAAACCACCCTACTGGAATCTGCACCCATCATTCGGAAATACATCACACAGTCCTAGACGCTTGGGAAGTGTTTGACTTGTGATTTTGTGATACGAAATCCAGCATATAGCTCTTGTTTCCTGTGACATACTGTGTTTTTGTGTCAGTACAAAATAATAATTAGCAGCAAACAAGATAATAATAATAAGTGTTAGTATTATTTGAAACACAACAAGATGAGTACACAGCAAACAAGATCACACGTTGGACACTTCCCAAGTGTCTAGGACTGTGTGATGTATCGGCAAATAATGCGTGCAGATCCCAGTAGGGTGGCCTTTTGCAGCTGACAGGTGGTAATTTTGTCAGTGCCGATTGTGTTTAAGTGCAGGCCAATGGCTTTAGGCACTGCACCAGTGTACCGATCACCACTGGGACCACTTTTACTGGCTTGTGCCAGAGTCTTTGCAGTTTTATCTATCATGGTATGTTATGCCAACTTAGCAGTTCAAAAACATACAAATGTGAGTAGATCAATAGGTACTGCTCCGGCGGGTAGGTAACAGCGCTCCATCCAGTCATGGCGGCCACATGACCTTGGAGGTGTCTACGAACAATGCTGGCTCTTTCGCTTAGAAATGGAGATGTGCACTCACTCCCAGAGTCAGAGACGATTGGACTTAATGCCAGAGGAAAACCTTTACCTTTACTTATGTTATTGTTTACCCTACCTTATGTAGTTTATTGCATTGTATTTTATTGTGTTATCTATGTTGTGAGCGGCCCTGAGTCCCTTTGGTAGATGGGGTGAGATATAAATAAAGTTTATTGTTATTATTAATCATAAAACTTTCATTATATTCTGCCCCATCTCCCAATACAGGACTTGGCACGGCTAACAACAGAAAAGGCAAATATTCATTGCCAACAAGTACATACATACAAATATACATAACTTAATAAAAAGCATTTAAAACCCAATCACATTTGATAATAAGAAATCATAATAAATAATACAACATAATACCATACTAAACTGTGTCTATAGTGTTAAGTCATATTTGTATTTCATTCCACATTGCTTAAAAGATATAAATGTACTTAATCAATAATAATTTATTATAATTAATAAATTAATAATAATATTAATAACTTTATTTATATCCTGCCCTATTTATACCCCACCACCATCTGCCTGAAGGGACTCAGGGCAGCTCACAAAAAGCACACCACAGTCCCGCAACAAACAACATTTGTTTACATAAACAACATAGGTAAAGGTTTTCCCCTGACAGTCCAGTTGTGTCCGACGCTGGGGTTGGTACTCATCTCCATTTGTAAGCCAAAGAATCGGCGTTGCCCATAGACACCTCCAAGATCATGTGGCTGGCATTTATAAAAGATATAAATGTACTTAATTAATAATAATTTAGTATTATTAATTAATAGTAATATTAACAACAATATAATTGTATTTAATTATATCCTGCCCTATCTCCCCATTAGGACTCAGGGCAGTTTCCAAGAAACAAAGGCAAACATTCAATGCCAATATCAAAAGACAGTAGCCATTAAAATGTAACCAGAAAATTATGAAAATTAAATTACAAACCAAACATTATACAACATGAACTTTTAAACAACCATCATCATCACCACGGGACCATTGTTTGTTTGATACACAGATTTATCCAACCTCTTCTTGTTTTCCTTGATTGTAACCAAATGGCACTGAGGCTGCATCTACGCTGCAGGATTTATGCAGTTTGCAACCACTTAAACTGCCCTGGCTCCATGCTATGGAATCCTGGGAGCTGTAGTTTGGGGAGGCACCAGCACCTTGAAAAACTATAGCTCCCATGATTCCATAGCACTGAACCGTAACGGTTGAAGTGATGTCAAACTGTATTAATACAGCAATGTAGACACACCATGAATTAGTTCTCTCTCTGTGTGTGTGTGTGTGTCTTCACTGTTAATACATCTGCATATCCATGTGAAATCTGGGAACATATCATCCACATATACGGGAGTCTTAGTGCAGTGTTTCCCAACCTTTTTTGAGCCGTGGCACACTTTTAACATTTAAAAAATCCGGGGGCACACCACCAACCAAAATGACACAAAATGACACTCTAACACAGTAAAGAACGGCTGGAGGTTGGTGGCCTGCTGGGAGCAGCTGCTGGGAGTGCCAAAGCTGGGGAGGGGGCGGAGCCAGGCTGTGCCATGCCCCACCCCTACCCCCTGCTTCACCTCTCCCAGCAGCTGCTCCAGCCTTGAGAGGGCAGTGCCAAGCCAGCGGTGCCAGAGCCAGCACAATGCTGGCTTGGCACTGTCCCCTCAAGGCTGGAGCAGCTGCTGGGAGTGCTGAAGCCGGGGGAGAGGGCAGAGCCAGGCCGTGCCATGCCCCGCCCCTCCCCCCAGCTTCAGCTCTCCTACAGAGGAGGGGCATGAGCGGTGGATGGGCTTCAGTGGGCGGGGCTCCTCCTCCACACGGCTTCAGCGAGCGAGGGGCGAGAGTCATGGTGGGAGTCATGGCGGATTGGAGGCTGGCTGGGGAAATGGCCGAAGGAGGCGGCGCCCCGGCCCCTTCTTCTTTTTCTTCGCCACTGCCCGGCCCTTCCTCCTCCTCCCCCAAGCAGCAGGAGTTCGGCAGGAGGGGGGAGGAAGGGGGGCAGAGAGCTTTTCTCGCGGCACAGCAGGAGGTCCTTCACGGCACACTAGTGTGCCATGGCACACTGGTTGATAAAGACTGTCTTAGTGTATACTGATTACTCTAAGGCCCTTCCACACAGCCATATAACCCATAATATCAAGGCGGATAATCCACAATATCTGCTTTGAACTGAATTATCTGAGTCCACACTGCCATATAACCCAGTTCAAAGCAGATAATGTGGGATTTTATACTGCCATGTGAAAGGGGGCTATGTAACACGATTTTTCTTCCTGGGTTATAAATGTCATTTCCTAATTAGTTCTATTAAAATAAACATAGAAAAGGTTTATTAAACTGCAAAAGCTTTGCTTTTTGCAGGACTTCTTGCAACACATTTTGCTACAGTTTTTCAATGAATTTCTCACAATTCAACATAGTTTGTGGCAGCCACAAAAAAAACTAAGTTTTTGGAATAAAACAACTACTTTCAAAGTAAGAACCGCAGAATTAAGCAGGAAATAACACTTTCAAACCAGGAACTGAAAATCTTACAAATTTTGTTACATAATGTACTGAATCCAATCCACAAATGTCTAACCCACAAATGCTGGAGGTTGATAGTATACAGTACCACAATGATACAATATTAATACATGTGTCCCACTTTTAACAGTCTTCACTCAAAACACCAGAGTGCTTAAGATATAAATGGGAATCCCTCAATGACATTGACACGGAGTCCTTACAACTCAGTCAATCTGGAAAGACAGTGGTGGTGAACACTTGGAGTTGCAGTTCCAACAAAGAGGCAAAAACCCTATTAAATGGGGGTTTGTCTACAGCAGGGGTGCTCACACTTTTTCAGCATGGGAGCTCCTGATTAAAAAACCAAGTCCCAAAGATCACCTACCCAGAAATGTAAAACGTATAACTATTTTCTTATTTATTTATTTATATTTATTATTCATTTTTATGTACCGCTCCTTCCAGCAGGCTCGGGGCAGTTTACATAAAATGAAGTTATAAAACATCAACATTTCAATTTAATAACAACAATATAAAACAGAGCATAAAAATACATCCAACCACCCCATTTCTCCCACACTGCCATATTACCACACATATTATCAGCCAGAAAGTAAGAAGAGAGGCTTTGAACTCCAAGGCCATTTAATACTCAGCAAGGTAAACAAAGGGGCATGCATAAATACATCCAACCACCCCATTTCTCCCACATTTCCATATTCCCCAACATATATTTCTCAAGGAACAAAGCAAGCAGAGAGGCTTTGGAGCTAAAAGGCCATTTTTAAACATTAAAAATAAACAAAAAGACATGCCACAGAACAATCAAGCACCCACCCCAAAGTTAAAAGACCGACCTTTGAGATGCGGTAAGGAAATGACCCCAAAGCGTCCTTCTTCTCCTCCTCCATCGTTGCTCTATTTCCACACCACTAGCATGTGTGCCGCCTCCAAGAGCTCACGAGAAGTCCGAGAGGCAGAATGGGCACTTCTGCGCATGCGTGCGGGGCCAGCCATGCATCGCGTCATCCAGGCCCGCCCCCTTTGGTCGTGCATGACTCTGAGTGGCTGGAGAAGGACGGAGGGAGGAGGAGGAATCCAAAAGAGGGGGCCCATTTTGCCTCTTAGACTCTGGAGCTTTTGGAGGCGGCGCGCAAGCAGGGAGCGGGGAGGAGCCACAACGGAGGACTTCTTTGCAGCGTGCAGGGGCGCGTGAAGAGGACCAACAGCAAAAAACCTGGTCAGGGGCCTGAAGATCACCAGGATGAGGCCTGAAGATCACCCTGGTGATCGAGATCACCATTCTGAGCACCCCTGATCTACAGTATACATAAAAATTTCTAAGTCAAAGAGCAGGTGTTGTCCATAGACATCTCCAAGGCCATGTGGCCGGCATGACTGCATGGAGCGCTGTTACCTTCCCGCCAGAGCGGTACCTATAGATCTACTCACATTTGCATGTTTTTGAACTGCGAGGTTGGCAGAAGCTGGGGCTAACAGCGGGAGCTCACGCTGCTCCCCGGATTCGATCCTGTGACCTTTCGGTAAGCAAGTTCAGCAGCTCAGTGGTTTAACCCAGTGCGCCAAGAATGGACCAAGTATATTTCCTTTATTTTGCTATTTGAAAAGCTAATATACTAGATGGGATCAAGTATATTAGCTTTTCAAATAGCAAAATAAAGGAAATCAGCAGACACCCTAGTTGCCCTTACTTTTCTATTCCTATCCGATGTACTATCTCTTTTTGAGGCTTCTCTAGGCCTAGCGCTGTGTGAACTTAACAGTGGTGGGGAATTGGCTTCTTATCTTAACGCTCCAGGATCTTGTTTTTCAACAGTGTTATGTTTCAACAACAGAAATAGCTGATCTCTAGGTGCTGTTGACTAGTAGGTTTGCCACGGGGAATGAAACCTCCCTCTAATGAAAACATATGTTATGCTTGAAGATTGTCACATTTCATTTTCAGGACATTTTACTGTTGTGAAATTTCTAGTGTTGTTTGCTGAGCGAGACAGTGAGCTGGGGATTTTCCTGCAGGGCTACAGAGATCCCCTGAGGCTCCTCTTTGCCATTAGCCATTAGACATCAATGGGTGTATTCATATTTCTCGGAAGCACATTTCTCCAGCAGACCATGTTGTTATTGCTGCTTAGGAAAACCTCTGGATGCAGGGCACAGCTCCTCAAAGAAGAGCCATGCAGGGAATACAGACTTTGCTGGAGGCCAGCACAAGAGACAGAGGCTGCTGAAGCTCAGGAAATCCCCAAATAAGGAATGTGTTGTTGTTGCCACTACATTGACATCATATGGAAGTATGCCATGGAGGTCTGACTCCTAGCAGATGGCTACAGAGGCCACCTGAACGGGTGAGCAAAATCACAGGTATCAGTTCCACATTCACAAAGGTCTTACTGTATGTAATACACTATTGCGCTTTTGACTTTTCTAAACTAAAGATCCAAATGGTTCCACATATTGTTTTAGCAATTCTGACGTATATTGTTAGCTATCTTGAGTCGCCCATATTGGGATTTGTTTTTGTTTTTATTCGTGTCAGGAGCGACTAGAGAAACTGCAAGTTGCTTCTGGTGTGAGAGAATTGGTCATGTGCAAAGATATTGCCCAGGACGCGGAGCAATGGCTTAAAACTACAGGAAAGGAGATTCCACCTGAACATTAGGAAGAACTTCCTATCTGTGAGAGCTGTTCAGCAGTGGAACTCTCTACCCCGAATTGTGGTGGAGGCTCCTTCTATGGAGGCTTTAAAACAGAGGCTAGATGGCCATCTGTTGGGGGTGCTTTGAATGCAATTGTCCTGCTTCTTGGCAGGGGGTTGGACTGGATGGTCCATGAGGTCTCTTCCAACTCTATGATTCTAGGGGACGCCCAGATGTTTGATGTTTTATCATCCTTGTGGAAGGCATCTCTCATGTACTCGCATGGGGAGCTGGAGCTAAATAGAGGGAGCTCATCCCGCTCTCCCTGGATTCAAACTGCTAACCTGTCCGTCAGCAGTCCTGCCAGCACAAGCATTTGTGCCACCAGGAGCTCCATTGTGCCACCAGGAGCTCCTTCCATATTGATATGGAGGCAATATATAAATCAAAATAAAAAGTTTCCCAATTCTGGACATGCCCAGTTTCAAAAACATTAAGTTTCAAGGCCACCTTGGCAATTTTTGCTCACCGAAACAAATCTGCAAATCATTCTCTTGCCAAGAATCCCAGATGCCAAGTTCTTTCTGTCATGTTTGGGTAATAGGCATGACATGCAGGTGAATAGGTAACAACCATCACACTAGACTATTAAAGTCTAGACTGGCGTGGCATCCTGATAGCCATGTCTACCACAAAACTTCCCCGGACAGTCTTGTGTCAATAGTAACACACTACTGCCCTAGACTGCTGTCTCTGGCAATGTTTAACCTGACAAACACACAAAACACAGAAAGCTGCTTGGTCCTCATTAGCAGTCTACTTGTTCACAAGGTAGATTATGAGTAAAGGGTCGACTGAATGTGATGCACACTTCCAATGCTAGCTAGGGCTGATGGAAACTGCAATTCAACAAGTTCTCAGAACCTATGAGTTTCCGACCTGATATATGCCAGAGTGAACTATCTGTCCTACAGGCTGGATAAACCTGTTTTCTATCATCATCGCCATCATCCTGAGAATAGTTCAGCAGTGGAATTCTTTGCCCTGGAGTGGAGGCTCCTTCTTTGGAGGCTTTTAAAAAGAGGCTGGATGGTCATCTGTGGGGGGTGCTTTCAATGTGATTTTCCTGCTTCTTGGCAGGGGGTTGGACTGGATGGCCCACAAGGTCTCTTCCAACTCTATAATTCTATGATCATCATTCTCATATTTTATCTCTTTTGAGATGCAAAGCAGATCACAACATATATTGATATATATAGTTTATTGCAGGGCTGTCCTCCTGATTTCAGGAGGCTCAGACAAAAACGGACCAGGGCCCGCACCGAAGCCGGGACACGAAACAGATCAAGGTAAGTCCTGAACGCACATGACTACTGATGACCCCTTTCCAAAGGTTTAATTCATTTATTTATCACATCCTCCCCTTTCTTCCAATATGGAATCTAAAGTGGTTTTCAACATAGGCTAAGAAAGTGACCATACCTGGCCGGTGGGCTTCATTCAAAAGGATGCAACTCCTGGGGCACACGAAGATAGTATGCGAAGCTTCTTTTAATCATTATTGGACCCATTGGGGCATAAGACTGCAATAAAGCTGTCCCTTTCCATGCCAAGCCTATTTGGATTCATTTCACGCTCTCCTTCACTGACCTCTGCCATTGATTTGCAGGTGTGGGTATTTCCCCCCCCCCCTTCTGCTAAAGAAGACTCAATTTCTTGTACCTGAGCATGACCTTTAAGATGCCCCTCTGTATATATAACACTTATCTCATCAAAAAGGCATACAAAACTGCTTTGGTTTCTTTGCTGAGGGTGTCTTGATTCAAATTTAGGCAATACAGAGTCTCTCATTTTAATAAATGCACACATATAGGAAGTTTAAGGAATATTTGAATTGAATCTATAGAGTGTTCAGGTCAGAAATATCCTGTCCTGATGCTTAGTTCTCTTTTACCAGAGTATTCTCACAGCTATTGATATGAAATTTGTTTATCTTCCAGGGACAATCTAATTATTTTGCACCACCAGTCAGACAATGCATTATGTGCCTAGAATAAAAATAGTCCCGCTCCATTTCTCTTGCTTTTAGAGCAGAGATTATGTTTATGGCCAAATTGTTAGAACTGGGTGTTTTCAGTCAAAATGCTGATCTATGCAAAACCACCGCACAAGAACACCGGCCACCATCCAAGGGCCGTTCGAAGTAATAAAATATGGATCTGAAGAAAATTAAAGTGCCTTTGTAATGGAAGGATATGAGTCACAATTCAACTAACATTAAGGCTCTGGCTTTTATCCCAAATACAGCTATCTTCTCCAGTGGAAGATGGAATCGAAAGGTCTCCACCCTGCAAATTCTTTTAATTGTGAACCAATATACGAGAGATGGATGGACTCAATTAAGGAAGCTATGGCTCGTAAGGTACATCTACACCAGGCATAGGCAAACTTTGGCCCTTGAGGTGTTTTGGATTTCAATTCCCACAATTCCGGCTTTTAGGAATTGTGGGAGTTGAAGTCCAAAACACCTGGAGGGCCGACGTTTGCCCATGCCTGATCTGCACTGTAGAATTAATGCAGTTTGGTGCCACTTTAACTTCCATGGCATAATGCTATGGAATCCTTAGAGTTGTAGTTTGGTGAAGTGTCAGCATTCTTTGTAAAACTATAGCTCCCATCGCAGTTAAAGTGGTTTCAAACTGCATTAATTCTATGGTGTAGATCAGGCATGGGCAAACTTCGGCCTTCCAGGTGTTTTGACCATCAACTCCCCCAATTCCTAACAGCTGGCTGTTAGGAATTGTGGGAATTGAAATCCAAAACACCCCAAGGGCCAAAGTTTGCCTATGCCTGGTGTAGATATACCTTACGAGCCATAGCTTCCTTAATTGAGTCCTTTTGCCCCTCAGCCACTTAAATGGAAAGGAAAGGAAAGGGCCTGCGGCTGTTAGGAATTGTGGGAGTTGAAGTCCAAATCTCCTGGAGGGCCGAAGTTTTCCCATACCTGGTGTAAATACACCCTAATTCTGCAAGATGGGGAGCCATGGAGGCTTTGCATTCAGAAGATCACCACTGACGTACAGACCTGACTACTGATGCAAACACAGTTTAACAGTTAAGACTTACAATAAATCTGGGGCATTTTAGTTTGATGGTAATGACAAGGACATTCTGTTAGAGACCGCTAAACTCCCAAACAGAACTTCAGTTCCTATGACTATCTGAGAGACAGAATGACAGCCAAGTGTATACAAATGCATAATGCAGGCATGCCCTTGTCTTACACTATATCATTTGCTGTCAGGTTGGTCACTGGCAGAAGATCAAGCTTTAAAAGCAGACCGTGTCTTCATCATAGTCTTTCCAAATAACAATTTTCATATACCACTCCGTAATTTAGCATTTGATGCTGCCAGAACTGGGGCATTCCCTCCCTCCACCTGCTGCGATAGCCCTTGGCAGGACTGGAAAAAAGATACTAGCTCAGGCATGAGCAAACTTCAGCCCTCCTCCAGGTGTTTTGGACTTCAACTCCTACAATTCCTTTCTTGGGAGGTGTTCACTGGCCCTGATTGTCTGGAATTTCCCTGTTTTCCGAGTATTTTTCTTTATTTACTGTTGTTCTTTACTTATTGAACATTCACACTTGTCTCAAGCAGACAAGAGTTCTTTTCCTACCCTGGACATTATTCCATAAATATATAAACCCCACTTGCCTAGTTTCCAACAGACCTCACAACCTCTGAGGATGCCTGACATAGATGTGGGCGAAACGTTAGGAGATAATGATTCTGGAACATGGCAACACAGCCCGGAAAACTCACAGCAGCCCAGTGATTCTGGCCATGAAAGCCTTTGACAACACATGATTTTTGTTCCTGGGTTATAAATATAATATCCTAATTAGTTCTATCATAAAACATCGAAAAAGCTGATAAGAACATAAGAACATAAGAAGAGCCATGCTGAATCGGACCTCAGCCCATCTAGTCCAGCATTCTGTATCATACAGTGGCCCACCAGTTGTACACGGGGATCTCGAGCAGAAGGGAGGGCAAAACCCTGACCTGCTCCCGACCCCCACAACCAGTACCCAGGGAAATCCTGCCTACCTCAACCAACTCCGAGGTGGCACTTGAATGTCCTTTTCAGTAACTACCGATACACTTGGTATCCATGAATCTGTCTAATCCTGCCTTGAAGTTGTTCAGGCTGACAGCTGTCACAACCTCTTCTGGAAGTGAGTTCCATAACCCAATGACCCTCTGGGTGAAGAAATATTTCCCTTTATTAGTCCTAATTTTCCTACCTTGGAGCTTCATGGAGTGCCCTCTAGTCCTAGTGTTTTGTGACAAAGAAAATATTTTTTCTTTATTCACCTTTTCTATCCCATGCATGATTTTATACACTTCGATCAAGTCACCTCTTAAACGCCGTCTTTCAAGGCTGAAAAGACCAAGGCCTTGCAACCTGGTTTCATAAGGGAGCCGCTCCATCCCTTGGATCATTCTTGTTGCCCTTTTCTGTACCTTTTCCAGTTCCGTTATATCCTTCTTAAGGTGCGGAGACCAGAATTGTACACAGTACTCCAAATGTGGCCTTACCATCGATTTGTAGAGAGGTAATACAACATTTGCTGACCTATTTTCGATTCCCTTCCTGATCATGCCAAGCATAGAATTTGCTTTTTTCACTGCTGCAGCGCACTGGGTTGACATCTTCATTGAGCTGTCCACCAAAACCCCAAGATCCCTTTCCTGGTTTGTCTCGGAAAGCTTTGACCCCATCAATTTGTAGGTGTAGTTGGGGTTCTTTGCCCCGATGTGCATGACTTTACACTTGTTTAGGTTAAAATGCATTTGCCACTTTGTTGCCCATTCACTCAATTTCGAGAGATCTTTCTGGAGCTCTTTACAATCAGTTTCATTTTTAACTACCCTGAACAACTACCCTGATTAAACTGCAGAAACATCCCACAACACATTTTGCTATAGATTTTCAATTAATATCGCATTGAGTCTCAACCAATTCAACACAATTTGTGGCAGCCACAAAAGCAATGTTTCTGGAGTATAACAACTACTTTCAAAGTAAGGACCGCACAATTAAGCAGGAAATAATATGCACGAGCCTGGAAATTGGAGGAAATACCAGAAATGGAGTAATGAATAGTGAAAGTGGTGAAGGTGGCAGAGATGGACATTCTGGCAGGATATCTCCAGTCAAAAGACCCTTCGGAGTTTAGGAAAGACTGGGAACCCTTCAAAACGGTTTTTTAAAGAAAGAAATGCTATTTCAACATGGGGGTTTCAAGTCTGACTATTATAAAATCCAAATTTTCATCACACTTCCTTCTGAAGAAAGACATGATGAATAATCCTTTGGAGCTATTTGATGTGACTTTCTTTTCCATAGTATATGTACGGTGGCAGAACTTGTATTATGGCAGAACTCTTGAGATGCAAACTGCTGTTGATGTTTAGAAAAGGGATTATGTATGGTTGTCAAGGAAAGGAAGGAACAGAGGGGGAAAAGGAAAAAGAAGAAGAGAGAACAGAAAAATATTTTTAAAAGTAATACATAATGCTATATGGACAAACTGGAATGCTACAAAATTAGAAATAAGTGATTCCTGAAAAAGTTCAATATGTTGGCATAACATTAATGAAACATTTGATTATGATTTTAAACATCTTTCAATTTATGCAAATTGGGTTTCTATAAGTATCTATACTTTTGTATGCAAAACAGTCAGAAAGCTCAAGTCATAAGAAAATACTTTATTGCCTGTTCCCATTTTTACTGTTTTTTTAAAAAAAATTAATGTGATATCAGGATGTGTTTAGACATATTCTGACATTCTCTTGATCATGAAGATATATTTCCTGCCTTGCAAGGAGTTTCTTTAAAAAATACATTAGGATTTTTTTTACATATGATATGGAGGTGGGGAGAAGTAGCTGGTGGCACTATTGCTATTATCCAGATGGAAACAGTTTTTCCTAAAACATAGTAACCAATAACTATAGTTAGGAATAGTTTGCATGGATTTTGCTTTGAAAATGTCTTAAATTCGAGTGAATGGTAAAGTATGTTTCAGTGTTCCCTCACTTATCACGGGTGTAAAGTTCCAGGACCACACACGAAAAGTAAAAATCTGTGAATTAGAGATGCTATATTTATTTTAATATTTATACGTTGTTTTAGTAGTTATACACTATTTTAAACCCTCCCCACATACTCATACACTATATAACCCTCCTTGAATGTGTTGATTACGTAATTCTCAGCTCTGGCTTTATCCACAGAGGCAGTCTCTCCATACAGACAAACACTCTTAAATCCATATTGAAAAACCGCAAAATAGCGAGTCCGCAAAAAGTGAACCGCGAAAAAAAGCACACCGGTTTTGGAAAGAAATAAATGAAGCCATACAAAAGATTTTAAATATAAAGATTCAAAGAGAGCCTGAGTACTTTCTACTTGGCATGCTAGACATAGAAAAATATAAAACAAAGAGATTCTGTTTAATTTTTTGGTCACAGCAAGCCAGAATAATTTATGCCAGGATCTGGAGGTTAAAAGATATACCGAAAAAAGAAGACTGATTAAATAAAGCGTTAAAAATTATGAACATGGATAGGCTTACCTACTGGCTTTCACCGAACCAAGGACTACCTAAAAAACATACTAACTGGGACCTTGCAAAAGACTATTACTTAAAACAGATGAAGATTGCTATAGTTGAGCCTGAGGCTTCAGATACTACTGATAGCATGGAGTTGGGTAGGGCTGAGTCTTTGTTTGCGAACAGTAGTGTGGAGATGGATGGAGCTGTTTGTAGTCATAGTAAGAGGGGGGAAAGGCTTACTCGAGAGCAAAGTGAGGAGGATATGTTACAATGTAAAAGGATTCGGCAAATACTCACTGAACCCACTGATGAAACGTTTGAGGGCTTTTCAGGGAATGGTGGGAGTGAGAGAGAATCTTCAGAGGAAGAATCAGAAATGGACTGGACTAAAGTACAAGAAATACAGGCTGCTTGTGCAGAATCAACAAGCAGTGATACCTTTTTGGGATTATCTGAAGACGATGAGTCACAGCAGCTGGAGCAACTGAGGATGGGGCGTTGTCTGATTCGGGTGAGTCCGATTTGGGAGAGTAATATAATGTGGGCTTTTTTTCACTTTTTAGCAAGGTGTAGCTGTGGGATTGTGCTTCCGTGTATCCTGTGATTCTTGTATCCTGAACGCTGCTTAACATGAGTTTGGAACTTGCATTGCCATCCTGGCGTGGCACGCTGCTCTGTATGGGGATTGTGGGAGGCTTATTTGTGGGCTACATTGTATTGCTTTTGTACACTAGTTGCTGCTGCCCGCTCCACATTTGGCGTGGTTTGCTACTCTTCAAGTTGCTGTGAGTGAGAGACGCTGCTTCATCTGCAAGAATGGGGTACAGTATAGGAGGTGGTGGAAGGTTGGGACTATTCGGGGATTATGCTGTACATTGTCCCCATGCATTAGCTTCTGTTTGGTTACTGATTTGGACTGGCTTCTCGTGTTGCTGCTTGCTTCCTCCCTTGACCCAGCTTAGATTTCCTGACTGCTGCTTGCTGCCTGATGCTTTGGACTGCCCACCTGTGACGACTTCGGACCCCATTGACGACAGTTCCAGTTCCTGCTTTGTTGTGTGCCTTTTCTATTCTCTGCATTTTGCTTTCTTGTTTCGGGCTTTTTTGCAAGCAGTTGTTTTTGCAAGCATTATTTTACTCTATTATTTGAACATAACAAGATTAGTACACGGCAAACAAGATCACTATGCTGGTTTTATTATTATTATTTTACCCTATTATTGGAAGGATACATAAGCACATTTACATTGAAGGAGGTTAGAATAATGGTTTAATCAGAGTTGGGCAGTCTTATCTTAAATTACAGTTTTATGTAAATATTCAAACACATTTAACCTACTGATGACTCAATTAATGTAATTTTATTGGTATCTGTTCTTATTTTGAAATTGACTAGTAGTTGCTGCATTTCCCATCCTAGGCTTATACTCGAGTCAATACGTTTTCCCAGGTTTTTTTGTGGTAAAATTAGGTGCCTCGGCTTATATTCGGGTCAGCTTATACTTGAGTATATACGGTATATTTTCTGATTATATATTAGATTGTTTGTATCAAATAATATAAATAATTTTTTAAAAGTAAATAATACTTTCAAACCAGGAACAGCCCCCAAATTTTGTAATAGGTTCCAGATACTGGTATTAGACTTTTCAAGCACTAGGAAAGCTCATATCCCAATAGACAAACAACTTTCATTTAAAACACAGTGTTTTGAGCAAATAGTGTTTTGAGTAATTCCGGAGGTTACATATTAATCCACTGTGGCTCGGTACAAACTCAAGAATCTTGTTTTAAAGCCATAGGCTGCATGGCAGAGAGTTACTCAAGCACTTCCAAGAAGAAGCACAGCTGCGCTTTTTTAGTAGTTGATGTTCCTTGATAGGTGAAAGAGTTTAAAAGAGAGAAAAGAGAGTCTTTTCCTTGTGATCCCCAAAGTCAAGGAAGGCAACAAGCTTTTGATTTCAACACTGTGTAGAATATGTCTCTCTGAACTGAATGACACACTAATGTTTAATTTTCTTTAGAGTACTTTTGATGAAGTAAAAAATAGACCCTTTTAAAAAAAGTTTAACAGACTAAAGACTCCCAAGAAGGAATTCCCATCTAAATGCAAATCAAGGTGCCCCAGTCTTGAATGCACAAATAGTTACAAACAGTACTTTTCCCACCGTTTGTGGATATAACTTACCACAATTATAGTAGGGCAAGGCTGAAATGATTTGCAGACCTCTCCAAATGGGTTGTCTACAGGCCATAGCAATGTTGGCTCCAGCTCAAGCAGGAGAAAGAGATCCCAGATTTTCCTGTTATGTACCAATGTAAAGTTCCATCCGGAACTTCAGTTGTTAGACTGTAGGAGGGCATTATTAGTTTTGCCACAGTCATGTCACCAAACAAAGCCAAATTCTGCTTCAGTTGGAAAGGAAGCCCGTATTCGTTGAGTGGCGAACACACAACCAGCACAGATGTCTTTGTACTCATTTCTAATTGCCAAATGCCTTAATGTTCAGAGAAAAAGCCAATACAACAAGAATAGAGAAACTGTTGTGATTGAGCCTCCAGCTGCTACTGATAGTAGTGATTCAGAAGACTCTGATGGCTCAGCATCTGGGGAGAGTATGGAACTGGGTGGGGCTGTTTGTAACAGGAGTACTGGTGTTTGCAGAAAGAGGCTTACTCATGAGTCAAGTGAAGAGGATCACTTGCAACTCAAGAGAGTCAAGCAAATAATTACGGCACCTACAGACTCTGAGACATTTGAGGGATTCTCTGGGAATGATGGGATCAGAGTACAGAGGACATTTCTACTGAAATGGATTGGACTCAAGTAAGAGAAATTCAGAAGGCTTGTGAAGAGCCCACAAGTTCAGACACCTGGGTAGGATTCACTGATGATCAGGATTGGCCCTCAGAGTCCTCAGACAATGGGGAGGATGTTCTAAGTCTTAACCACAGGTGGAAATCTTGGAGGATCAGTCAAAAGGCAACAGCTGCTGGGAGAGTAACACCTGAGGATGATGATAGGGCGTCGACCTCATCAAGTGGATCTGACTTGTAGTGAGCTTAAAAGGTGGGCATTTTGGGACTAACCTCTGTGGCTAGCAAGGAGTTGCCTTTGGATCCTAGGACTCTTGCATCCTGTGATCTTGAAGCCTTGTTTCCAGACTGATTCTGCTGCTTCCTGTGGTGGAGTTGAACTCCACTGGATTGCTCCCCAGTTGGACTGTGGGTTGTGTCTTCGCTTCTATGTCTATCTCCTCTCCTTGACCTTGGCCTGGCTCCTGGATTACGTCTCTCCTACACCCCTTTGGATAAGTTCTTAGACAACTCTTTGATGACTTCAATGCTGATGACCTTGGATTGATTCTGAGGACGACATCAGATACCTCCAAGGTCATGTGGCCGGCATGACTACATGGAGCGCCGTTACTACAACATTGCAATTGGAGCCCCCGTTGGAGCAATAGGTTAAAACCTTGTACCTGAAGACTGACAGGTCGGAGGTTCGAATCCAGGGAGAGAGCAGATGAGCTTCCTCTGTCAGCTCCAGCTTCCCATGCAGGGACATCAGAGAAGCCTCCCACAATGATAGTAAAACATCAAAACATCCAGGCATCTCCTGAGCAATGTCCTTGCAGACAGCCAATTATCTCACACCAGAAGCGACTTGCAGTTTCTCAAGTCACTCCTGACATGGAAAAAAACCCCCAAAACATTGCAAGTCAGGTTATTTTGGAAAATGTGAATCTCCATAACCATTTGGGAAATGGGATTCATAACCTTTTGGCAGGCCCGTAGCCAGGATTTTGATGGGGGGGGGGGGGAGTTTGAGTGAGAGAGGATCTACCTAGCAAACCTTTTGTATCATACCCCCATGCATATGGGATATATTGAGCATGGTGATCACATCATGATATGAATAAACATAACAGTTTAAATAATAAATGTTATTTACTTTCATTAACATTACTTCCCTAAGGTCTAGCTCTCACATCTGTAGGTTACTACAGGGAATACCATTGCTTTGACAAATATAATACTTGTTTCCAATTTTTGTTTTTTTGATTTACATTTTATCTTCATTCGTTTTGCAAATATATTGCACAGTTTTGTGTTTTGTTTTTCTTCCTTCTCTCTGTGTGTTTGTATGTGTAGGAACAACATATATTTTAGACTGCACATCTTTAGCATCCTCATCTTCTAAAATGTAATGTACATTGGGTGGTGCTATATAAATTAACAACACCGGCAACAATATGTTTTTTAGCCAAGTCTAAGTTTTTGGAAGTGTTACAACTTCACCAGGCTGATCAAATCACACACATTATGAATATATGCATTGAAGATATTCTCTTACCCTTTTGACATACCGTAGACCAGCAAAACAACACAATTCACACAATTAAGATTGAGGTTATATTTCCACTTGAATAATCCTTCATCTCACTAGCCCAGGGCAACGCTGCAGGCTCTGTCCAGAACCATGCTAACTGAACGTCTGCTTGAAACCGGGCAAAGATGATGTTAATGGCTTCTTAGTAGCATAAAGTAATGAAGGTAATGAGGAAGCGAATGGAGACAAAAATATTCACAGTAGACTATGTAGAATTGCGGCTTAATCAAATGCTATAAGTAACAATCAGTAAAATCCACTATAGAGTACAAGCAGAAAGCTTTGCCTATGCTTTCATTTAGGGATGGTGGGAGGAGAAGGTGGCCATCTGTTTGGGTATTCAGCAGATGGACTGCAGGACAACCAGAGACTACTTGTTCTAAAGAGATCCCTGAATGAACAGATCCTTCCTCCTTGAGCTTATTTTGCACTAACCATAAATGTGGCTCATTAGCAATTATCTCCTGGCAATAACATGCCTATGTAATTCCGGGCTTTGAGAATGCTGAATTACGAATGCAACCAGCAAAAATATCACATGTGTATCGAAGTATATGGTTTTTGAGAAGGCACGAACAGAGGACGAAAGGGAGAAATGTGCCAAAATGAAGGAGCTGCAAGCAAATCCTTGTCGGGACCACCTTTCATTTGGAAACTCATGTCCTCATTGGAAAAGATCATGAGGATCTAGAATAGGTTTCCACTTACAGACTCACTACATGACTTCATCCAGAGACGAAAATCATACTCAACCACGAGGGATCGCCCATGATGACGATATGGTTTCTGAAGGAAGAAATCTGGAGGCCGTTTGTGCAGCTTATTTCTAGTTATGGCTGACTGAAGTAGGATGGTTTGTATCTTGACTCCGCATCCACACCATAGTACTTTGAAGCGCACCATAGTAGTTTGAAGCGCAAAGTCTATTTGGATTCCCCGACACACACACAGACACACACACACAAATACACACAAAATAAATATGTATTGTTGAAGGCTTTCATGGCCGAAATCACTGGCTTGCTGTGAGTTTTCCGGGCTGTATGGCCATGTTTCATACGTCGCCATACAGCCTGGAAAACTCACAGCAACCCAAAATAAATTTGAGCGTTGAACGACATTGAATCAAACCCTGGAGACCAAGATTTAATTCCCCGGTTGTTGAGCACCCAACCGGAGTGCTCCGGCTGAGCATGCTTGATAGCACCTCGCTAGCCTCTCCTGTCCACCGGCAAACCAGCGGAGGGTATGAGTCTGACCTCCAGCCACACGAAGTGGTTGTAGAGGATCCTCTACCCCTTGGAGATTCGATGTGGCTGGGGAGGGCATCCCTGCCACGATCGGGCCCGTGCTGCCTGGGGACGCCGGCATCGGTACGATTGCTGCAGAAGCCAGGACTGGCCCCGGAGTCGGGAACTGAGGGAGCGGAAGGAAGACGAGCCCGGTGGTTCCTCCGTCCACTGACTGCTTCTTCAGCAAAGTTTTTGAGATCCTGGGGCAGGGGTCACCCGTTAAAGTCGACCCCCCTAAGGGAAGAACGCCTAACCGGAGGAGGCCAATATCGGACGGCGACCCCCAGAGACACCCCCACTGGCAAGCCAGACCAGCTTGCCATAGAACGTCTAATGGCCAAATATAGAAGGCTGGTGGAGCTCTTCAATGGCTTTGGCGATCTCTTGAGAGGGCTGGGCATCCTCAACCCTCAGGACCTGGACATGGCTGCAGGATCGGTAGGTCCTATGGAGGCTGCAGGACCTGTAGGTCCTATGGAGGCGGCTGCCACAGTGGAACCCCCACAACTGGACCCCCCCTGTAACTCTTGACCTGGAATGGGACAAGTCTTGCGATTTCCCAACCGGGGACTGCGAGACTGGTGGAGAGCCACTAGCGGTGGAGAGGGAACCTGGCCCTTCGACCCCGGAGACCCCACCGAGGAAGAAAGCCGAGGGAGACCCTGAGCGACTTGCCGCAGCCGAGTCGCCCCCCGAGCCCTTACCCACAGCAGATGGACCCAGCCGATCGACGGGAGAGTCCGGCTGCCCCTGCCAACACGACTCAATGCTGCCGCTGAACGTGACTGAGATCCTGGCTGCCCCCCCCCGAGGTCATTTTCGCCGACGCCGGGGAGGCCGACGATGGTGGTCGTTCGTCACCGCCCCCTGAGGACTGGAAGCCTGGGAGGAGCCTCCGGCGGAAGGCACAAGGGCGTCCTGGGAGGCGAAGGCGGAGATGCCGGCGCAGCAGGAAGAGCTGCCAAGAAAGGACTTCCGGTCCCACGGACATTCACTGGAAGTCCTCCCAGCCCAACCAGTTTCAGAGCAGCCAGGTGCCACAGAGGGGGACTCCCAGAGCCCCTGGAACTAGGAGGGCCCTTGAATTTTCTTCTGGACCCCCGGAGCGGGAGAGGTCTGCGAGGATTGGCCTTGATGCATCCAGGAGGTTCCCTGCTAGGACCTTCTGGAATGCCAACCACAGACATAGAGTGTCCCCGCTGGCGAACCTCCAACCCAGGAGATCTGACATCCTGGTGAGGGGGAGATTGGACCCATAGGCTTGTGACCGTCTCCCAACGGATCTGGTGACTCTAAGGACACTGTTGGACTTGTGGGACCCTCCTAGGCTCCCCTCGTTCGATGGTCGAGCCACTGTTGGCTTGACCTCTGGATAGCTCACTGACCCATGTGGTCACGAGCCCTGGTCTCCCCTCCCCTGCCTTAGATGTAGTACCTCCCTTTTGTGTTGTATCGTATTGTTCGTGTATTATATATTTTATGTCAAACTGTAAACCGCTCCGAGCCTTCGGGGAGTGGCGGTATAGGAAGTTTGAAGAATAAATAAATAAATACAGTTTTTAAGTACAACACCTCCTGAGCTCCTGAAGTACAACACCTCCTGAGCTCTGCGAGTGCAGCATTTTTCCAAAAGAAGCAGAGAGTGTTTGAGGACTGGGACATCTGTAGGGAGACCAAGGTGCTTGTTTATAAAGCCATTGTCCGCCCAACCCTGCTATATGCCTGCAAAACGCGGACTGTCTACAGACATCATACGTAACTCCCGGAACGATTCCATTAGCGCTGCCTCCGAAAAATCCTGCAAATCTCTTGGGAAGATAGGCAGACAAATGTCCGTGTGCTGGAAGAAGCAAAGACCACCAGCATTGAAGTGATGCTTCCACACTATCAACTCCACTGGACTAGCCACGTTCTCTGAATGCCTGATCACTATCTCCCAAAGCAGTGGCTATACTCCTAACTCAAGAACAGAAAATCACCATCGCGGAGATTAAGATCCTCCAGGGAGGCCCTGCTCTCTGTCCTGCCATTGTTACAGGTGCGATTGGTGGGGACAAGGGAGAGGGCCTTCTTGGTGATTGCCCCCCGGCTATGGAACTCCCTTCCTGGCGAGATCAGATCGGCCCCCTCCCTCCTGTCCTTCAGAAGGATGGTAAAAACTTGTCTGTGGGACCAAGATTTCGGGACAGGGCAATAAAGCAGCAACAGGAAAGATTACCAGGCCAATTAGATTTGATGCAAATGACCAAGACAGCTGTAAATGGTGTATTTTAATTATTGAGATTAATGTTTTTAATGTTTATGAATGCGTATATGAATTCTTGTCCCGGCATAGAATGTTTGCCGAATATATGCTGTGTTCCACTCTGAGTCCCCTTCAGGGTGAGAAGGGCGGAATATAAATGTTTTAAATAATAAAAAAATAAATAAGAAAACATTATGTTGGTGAAGAGGAAAAGAGATTTAAAGATGGGCTTAAAGCCAACCTTAAAAACTGTGGCATAGATACCGAGAACTGGGAAGCCCTGGTCCTTGAGCACTCTAACTGGAGGTCAGATGTGACCAGCAGTGCTGTGGAATTCGAAGAGGCATGAACAAAGGGTGAAAGAGAGAAACGTGTCAAGAGAGAAAGGCACGTGTCAAGAGAGAAACCCTGACTGGGACCACCTTCCACCTGGAAACCGATGTCTTCACTGCGGGAGAAGACCCGGATCAAGAATAGGGCACCACAGCCACCTGTGGACCCACCGCCAAGACACCACATCTGGAAGACAATCATCCTCAAGCTACGAGGGACTGCCTAACTTCCTAACAAAAACTGTTTTTAACCTTGGCCCTTAAGATTAAGCAAGAGTGTTCCATTAATATGAGCATAATATGTAAGTTATTTACGCTGGTCATCACCTTCAGCCACTGGGTTGTTTTCTCCTGACCCTCCAACAGGGAAGCCCTCCTCATGGCTACTGGCCAAGTTAACTGGAAATGGTGGAAATTGCACATCAACACATTTGAAGGCATCTGGTTGGGGAGGTCTGTCCTAGATTCTATATGTGGGAGGAACACATGAGAACTTGAGTCTTTTATTAATTTAGCATATCAAAGCTGAGTCACAGAAAGGGCTTGTCAGATTCAGTGAGGCAATTTGTTTTCAGTTCAGAGAACTTTATTCAGCAAACTCAAAATCTCAGCACAATTCAACAGTCCTATGACTGCGTTTTTGTAGGTTTTTTGGGCTATAGGGCCATATTCTAGAGCGGACCTGGGCCGGATGTGGCCTGGTGGCTGATTCAGACTGGCCCATGGATCCTTCGGCGCCCGGGGAGAAGGGCGTGGGGGGGCGGGGCCATTTCCACAAGAGGGCTGCTGCTGCCGCCATCCCGTCGCGGGCTGTGGGGCCTGCATTGGCAGACAGCCCGCCGCTCCAAAGAACACTCAGAAGAGCGGCGGCTTTGGAGTGCCTGCCATCCCGGGAGGCGATCCGGGCCTGCCGCAGGAGCAGTCGGGCGACCTGCGGCGTGCTGATCGCCCTGGCGACCCAGAAGACTCGATCATCTTCCGGATCACCAGGGCGATCACCCGCCTCAGGTCGCCGACTGCTCCCGCTGCAGGCACGGATCGCCTCCCAGGATGGCAGGCACTCCATGGCAGGGCGATCATCTGGGGAATGGCTGGGGGCGAGAGCGGGCGGAGGCCTGCAGCCTCCGATCATCTGCTGCTGTGCTCTGCGGCGGCGGCGGCTGGGTCCGCTTTGTCATCCTCTGGGCTGGGGCCATTGGGCCATTCCATCTTGGGATCCTTGCTCTCTTGAGGATGTCAGCCTCTATCTTGGTTCGCACCTTGTCTTCGTGAATTTCATTTTATTTTATTTTAGTGGTTTTTATTATTATTTTATAATAATTTTATAATAATATATTAATAATACACTAAATAATATAATTTAATGTTATATTATAATTTCAATATATTATAATGTCTATATATACTATAATATAATAATTATGATATTAATACTAATAATATATGAATATTTCTTGATATATTAATATGTTAATATTAATGCTGTGTAATATATAGTAAATATAGTAAATAAATAAATGTAAATTAGAATGTAGTTCAGCCTTTAGGTGCGGCCCTCCATAATATTTTTTGGCTCTCGTGTGACCCCTTGGAAAAAATAATTGCCCACCCTTGTTCTAGTAGAGGCATTCTTTCCTGACATTTCGCCTGCAGCTATGGCAAGCATCCTCAGAGGTGAGGTCCTATGACTAACATAGTATAGAGAAAGTTAGTCACAATGTACCTTATTATGATGTTTCTGAAACTACACATACACATGACCACTCCATTGGAGGACACAGGCCAACCAAATTCAATAATTTAGGGAGTCAATCTGGATCATGTGGAACCCGTGTTTGGTGGATGAACTCACCATTGTGACATTTTCCTATAACAGATTCAAAAATGGCAAGTGTCAGGACTGGGAGACTTGAGCTTGAGTGAAGTTCAAGCTCCCAGCCTGGCATGAGATTGCATCGACCTTTGCCCTAGTTCTTGGGTGACCTTGGGCTCCAGTTATATAAGA